>CAMOHE010026821.1:0-37871 GCA_946598075.1 Artocarpus hirsutus
TAATAATTCTATCTCGGCAAATTGATTCACTTTAGACAATCATTTGTATTGTATCTTAATCTTGAGATAAATAGTGGGCCCGTTGTCTTGACTTGTGTCTTTTGATGTACCAAAGGGTGACATCCATATTTTATAGTGGTACGTATGCCGGTACGTTGGAGGCATGACTCTTAATAGCGTAGACCTATTATTCATAGATATGGAATCCATAGCTCCTCTTTAGGAGTAGTTGATATCCTCTTATATGCATTATCTTGTAATTGAAAAACTAGAGCGCTCAACCATTTGGATACATAGGTGTAACCAAATGGTATACCGTCTTTAGATGGTAAGTTTTTCGATGGTGAGATAATGGAACGTAAGATAAAAATAATCAAGAAGGTAAGATAGAACTTGTCCTTAAGCCAATTATGGACAATCCTATGGGGAAACGATACATTATGATATGTCATGGAGATTTAGCTATTCAGGCTTCGTAATTCTATATAGTTTGAGAGTGCAGCTCCAAGCTTTTAGTGGAGTAGTGTTGGAGTTGATAATTATGAAATGCATATCTGGGATATTAGGTTTCATAATTATCAGAAGCTTGAACTATATAAGTCTATTTGGTCCCCTTTGCTAGCTCACAAAAATTCTATACGATGCGGCATGCTTTTCCAATAATTGGTGACTTATGTCAGATTTATCAAATTGGCTGAAATTTGATAAAATCAAATAATTCATGTTTATTTATCGGTTGAATTAATTTTGTGATAAAATTAATTCAAGATAAACTTGTTGAATTATCGGGATCAGATAATTCATGTCTGTTTATCGGTTAGATTAATTTTGAATTAATTCAAGATAAACTTGTTGAATTATTAGGAATATTATTTTCCTAGAGATTATCTAGATATGACTGTTTTAATCAGATAATTTTTTTATAGGGTTATTTGAATTAAAACTAAGGCTCTATCCCAAAAATCTCAGGTGGAAAATAAAGATTTGCAAGGATCTTTTATCGAAGGTTCGGTAGGCTGATCTTTAAATTCGGCCTGCCGATTGAGGAGGTTCGACAGGCCGATCTATAAGTTCGGCCTGCTGACCGATGATAAAAAGATCATGCATTTTCACGTAGATTTTATCAGATATTGATTCTGATTTGAATTTTTGATGCCTTATTTGATAAGGACTGACTCCTGGACCCAACCTCTATATAAAGGGGAGTAAGTCTCTTTATTATTCAAATTAGTTGAGAAATCTAGAGTGAAACTCTATCAGCAAGACTCTGTAACTCCCCAAAAGGCTATCATTCACAAATCACGAATTATAGCCTTAGGTATTTCTCTACTGGTTGGAAGGAGAATCACCTGGTGGAAAAGCTGAACGATGTGAGCCCACACTCACTCCTATCATGGATATAGAATAGCAAAGAAGGCCAGTTGGTTGAGGTCTTTCTGGAACATTACTTCTCTTCATTGATTGCAGGAGCTTTTCAGCACACAAAAGGTTAGTAAGATTTGGTTAATTTATGCATATAACATGTCAAACTTGTGTTTTGGAAAATACTCTAATCTAAAAAAATTTTAAAATTCTATTGCATGTTATTTTTCCAACAAAAACTTCTCAAAACCCTTGACAACAATCCATAACACTTCCCACAAAAATCATCTCAAAACTTGCATAAAGACCCTAGATCACAACAGGAAAAGTTAGGATTTTACCTTAAAATTTCTTAGATCACTTCAAGATCTCTTGTTCTTGCTTCCATGGATGATTTGGAGACTTAAATCATCAAAACTTTTTAGAGAAATGGGATGAGGGCTGCCGGTTTTGCATGGAGAAAATGGGAGAAATTTCATGAATGAAACAAACTTTTTTTTTTCCAAAGAAATCCTTGGCCATTTAAAGACATCACCATAAGGGCTTATTTGCAAAGAAAACTTTGCTCCCCTCCACATGTTATAACCGGTTCTCCCAAGGAAAGAAGTGGTAAATTTTCATCCTTTGGGTATCCCTGTTTTCTTTCATACAACATTTAGTCATCCTCATCGCTTAGCTCCTAGTCTGCCAAAATTGCTTAATTTAGGGCCAAAAAATTGAAATTAAAAACTTGGCTCCACCACAAGCCCAAAACCGGGCATGTCATGATGAGGTGGCCAAATTTTCCACCTTTCATATGTAATTAATGGGTCCCACGTCATCCTTTAATAGTCCAAATTTATACTATACTATTTTCCTACATTGCCAGTACTCTTTTCTCCACTGTCAATATATTTTCCTACACTATTATGAACTTCCACATCATTCCATACTCATCCACTTCATCCACATGGTACATTTCCCACACTGCTTAGCTTTATGCTATATAATCTTTATGTTGCATTATTCTAATACTGTATAATTTTTATACTACATTATTTTATTAGTATAATTTTTCATATTTTTCATACAGTATATTTCTTAAATTGTCTTTCCGTTTCAAAATCCGTTGCAATGCATTCTACAAAAATTAAGCTTTCTAGCTTATTTCTCCTTACTTATTGACTAACTCTCATCTTCATTTCATTCCTAATTTACTTAAGATTATGGCATGATATTTCATCTTTGAAAAATCCTGTATTTATTCATATGCAATTCGTCACAAAAATTGGATTTAAATAATAATTTTGGTGATAATAAAATTGCTTCTTAAGCTCTTAACAAATTTTTTAGCATAAAATTTAGCTCACAAAATTTGTACATAATTACTAATAATAATTCTTAATTATTTCTTATTTTATGCGCTATAAATTTCTCAGATGTCACATAAATTAGGCTTCATACTGCTTAACATGTGTTCCTCTTCTCTTTTTGACTGCCTCGTGGCAATGATTTCCTCTTTGGTGCCAGTGAGGTTCATTTTTCTCAGTTTTTTCCTCTGTTTTACCCTAAGCCTTGATATTATCCTCTTTTTTTATAGTTTAGAGGTCGTGGGTGTGATCGACTTTTGAGCTTGGTTCATGTTGGCGGTGGGAGTGAGCGACAGTGATGGAAGGGACAAGGGGAAGAAGCGCAAGAGGAAGAAGAACTAGTTTTTCATTTTTTTTTTTTAAGGAATTATTTTTTCTTAATTTTAAAATAAATATTGATTTATTTAGTATTATTTAGGTTGTTTCAAAGAAAATAGAAGTCATGTGAGGAGCACATGACCTAAATCTACACAAATTTAAACATTTGACCGTTAGTTTAATCCTTTTACACCTAAAATGAAAGGTTAGACCTAGTTCAGCTAAAAAAGAATGGGATCAAATCAAACCTTTTTAAAAAATTTATGGACCTCCCAAGCAATTTACCCTACTATATTTTTTGGCTGTCGGTGAAGTTTTTGTTAAATTTTTATATCTACATGTAAATACTATATTTCTCGGCCGCCAGCGATGTCACCAATGCTGATGATGTTTGGCAAAGTCGCTTGTAAAGTTTTGTATTTACATCAAAAATATTTTAGTTCCCGTGGAATTTTGTTCTCAGCTTGTTGCCTTTTTTGTGAGTCTCCCAGTAGAACGATTCCTAGAATTGACCACTCTAGCCAACATGAAAGGACATTTTGTAACATCGTATATCCAACTAGTTGATCGAGATGTATGATAACCATAAATTCCTTGAGGTGAAGAGGGCCAACAAAGGCGGGTTGTGCAGTTCCACATCACCTGGGAATGGCCTTTTGGGGGTAAAGCCCAAGAGCAAAACCTTGTGGGCTTAGGCATGAAGTAGACAATATCATACCAAGTAGATGTGCAAGTCATGACAAATGGCATCAGAGCCTTGACCTAGCAGGAAGTATGTCCAACAAGGACATTGGGCCCCCAAAGGTGGGGTGATTGTGACAACCAAAACTCCCTTGAGACGAAAAGGGCCAAGAAGAGTTGGTTGTGTAGTCCCACATTGTCTAGGAATGATCATAAGTAATGGTTCATTAGTAATGACACCATCTCCTAATGGTATGATGCCTTCTAGGGACAAGTCCAAGTGCAAAACTGTGCAGGCCTAAGGCCAAAATAGACAACATCATACCAAGTAAAGTTGCAGGTTGTTACAAGATGTGATAGAAGGGGCAAAGCGCTGAGAGCTTGATTCTTTCTCATTCCATACTGGAAAAGAAAAAAAAAAAAAGGAAATCGTTCTATCACATTTCTTCCTATTTCTCAATTATATCCCACAATCAAGACAATTCCCGTGAAACTCCATCATGATTGGGAAAAAATGTTGGCTAGATTAATAATAATCCGTTGACCAAAAATTGTCCTAAATTTGTGTAACCTTACCAAAAATGATGGAATTTGTCTGTCCTGGATTAAGATTAGAATGCTTCTCCAACCCAACTACTACCATAGATCTACCAAGTCACCACGACCATCGTCGTCAGCGCGATCCATGGTCGCTAGCCCACTCCACCGTTGTTACCACCACCCACTCCCCCTGTCGTCACCATAACCCACCCCCGAAGATAACCATTGCAACCAGCCATCGTCGCCCACAACCTCCTATTAAACATGTATGCCCCAAGGAGTAAAAATGTAATATATTTTTCGAGACATTTTTATCAATAAAGAATTCATTTATTATTTATATACCAAATTCTTGTCCTCTTTATGTTCATATTTGTTGAATGTATAATAAGCAAACAATAATCTAAGACTGTCGGTCTAAACCTTTAAGAATTGGGCATATGATGGACAGATTATGCGAAAGATACGATTCTTAAGGTGACGGTCTAAATCATTAGATCCGCAATTGAGGGAATAAAGTTGGATGCTTTATTCATGTAAAGATTGTTATGTTGTCTATATCCCTATTGGGAGATTGTCTGTCTTGGCCATCGAAGGTGGACTCCGTGAATAGAAACATTGGCACATTGTCATAGGTGACGATGTGTTAGATCGGGACATAAAGTGAATTAATTTGGATTAATAATTCTGTCTCGGCAAATTGATTCACTTTACATAATCATTTGTATTGTATCTTAATCTTGAGATGAATAGTGGGGCCGTTGTCTTGACTTGTGTCTTTTGATGTACCAAAGGGTGACACCTATATTTTAATAATGGTATGCATGTCGGTACATTAGAGGCATGATTCTTGATAACGTAGATCTGTTATTTATAGATATGAAATCTATAGCTCCTCTTTAGGAGTAGTGATATCCTCTTATATGCGTTATCTGTAATTGAAAAACTAGAGCGCTCAACCATTTGGATACATAGGTGTAACCAAATGGTATACTGTCTTTGGATGGTAAGTTTTTCGATGGTGAGATAATGAAATGTAAGATAAAAATAATCGGGAAGGTAAGATAGAACTTGTCCTTAAGTCGATTATGGATAATCCTATGGGGATACAATATACTATGATATATTATGGAGATTTAGCTATACGGGCTTCGTAATTCTATAGAGTTTGAACGTACAACTCTAAGCTTTTAGTAAAATAACGTTGGAGTTGATAATTATGAAATGTATATTTAGGATATTGAGTTTCATAATTATCGAGAGCTTGCACTATATAGGTCCATTTGGTCCCTTTCGTTAGCTCACAAAATCTTGTAATGATACGACGTGCTTTTCTAAATAATTGGTGACTTATGTTAGATTTATTAGATTGGTCGAAATTTGGAAGAATCAAATAATTCATGTCTATTTATCGGTTAAATTAATTTTGTGACAAAATTAATTCAAGATAAACTTGTTGAATTATTAGGATCGGATAATTCTTGTCTGTTTATCAGTTGATCTAATTTTGGATAAATTAAATCAAGATAAACTTGTAGAATTATTAGGAATCTATTTATTATCCTAGAGATTATCTAGATAAAGTTGTTTTAATTAGATAACTTCTCTATTGGGTTATTTAAATTAAAACTAAGGCTTTATCCTATAGAATCTCGTGTAGAAAATAAAAGATTCGCTGAGATTTTTTTGGCAGTTCGACATGCCAATCCTAAAGTTCGGCCTACCAATGGGGCAAGTTCCGCCTGCCTATTGACAGATCGGCCTGCCTATGCGTAAAATAAAAATCACGCGTTTTTATGCATATTTCATCTGATATTGCTCCAAATTTGATTCTAATTTGAATTTTTGAGACCTTATTTAATAAGGACTAACCCTAGACCCAACCTCTATAAATAGATAGTGAGTCTCACAAGTTATTTAGATCAATTGAGAGATTAAGAGTAAAACTCTACTGGTGATATTCTAAAACTCCCTTAAAGCTCTTGTTCACAAATCATGAATACTAGCTTTGGGTTCTCTCAATTGGTTAGAAGGAGAGTCACCTAGTGGAAGAGCTGTACGTGTGAGACCACACTCACTCCGATTGTGGACAGAGAATATCAAAGAAGACTAGTTGGTTGAGGCTCTTCTAGAACATTACTTCTCTTCACGAATTGCGGGAGTTCTTCAGCATTTAAAGGTTAGTAAGATCTGGTTAATTTATGCATATAGCATTTCAAACTAGTGTTTTAAAAAATACTTTGTTATAAAAAATTTTAAAATTCTGCTGCGTACTATTTTTCCAACACCCCTACCTTTGTATCTCCTTCACCTGCAACCTTAACAACTAAATCATCGTCCTCCACCACCATCTAGGTCTTCGTTGCCTACGACCACTAGTCTGCATATCTCTGTCACCCGGGCAATGCAACCCTTTGAACTCCACCACTCATGACCCCCACCCTTTGCAACCCCCACACTAGAACTCCAAAGAAGAACACAACCTACCATCTACCATGACCACTCAAAGAAGAAGGAACAAGAAGAAAAGGGAAGAATAAAAAAGAAGAATAAAAAGGAAATTTGATTAGGAAAAAATATGTTGTCTTTTCTTTGTTTTTGACTTATTTTACATTTTGAATGACTAAAAACATATAGTTTTCAAAAAGTAAAATAAAATAAAATAAATAAACGTAATTAAAGTCCCCTAAGAAAACATAATTATAGGACAGTTTTTTTATGAGAATAATCAGCTCTTTAAAATAAAAAATATATATTGTTATATAAAAAATTATTATCCAAACCAAAGCCTTACTAAACACAAGATAGGATTGAACACAATCCAAACGAATCATTACTCTTTAGTCTTATCTAGACTGACATACCAAACAGGCCCTAAGGGTATTTTAAGCTTTTTATTCCTAATTTCTCATGATATAAATCCTGATTTCTTATAATATGCTATATACGACACATATTATTTACCAATTCTTAGCCCAAATACGCTATGTGGCTCCTTCCCCCAAATTTTTATCCTCTTTTGTACTTTAACACACAAAGTGAAATTTCCACGTCTAAAAAAATGGGTACAAGGGAGAGAAAATCTAGAATAGCTACGCAGGTAAAAGTCTTAAAAGGATCTTATTTCTTCCAAGTGCTTTTCTGGATCCAGGATGGCGATTAGGATTGGTAATGCTATTTCCCATTGCAGCTCTAGCAAGTTTCACGACTTTGCTTGCTTCTCAAGTTGTCCAGTACACTTACTCGGGGACATTTCGTAGGTGAGGGGCGGGGGGCTTCTTGCTTAGGACCTTATCATGCTTCAGCAAATCTGCTCAAATTATTCCTTCCAACTTAATCAAAAAGAATATAAATATTGAAAGAGGAGGTTCAAAATGAATAATTAATTTTTCTTTACTTAAATCCCCCAGATTAGATTAAAAACGAGCCTTTAACCTAAACATACAAAAAAAATAAAAATGATTAGGAAAACGAAGATTTCAGGATGTGGCAGAAGAGGATGGTCCGCCGAAAACAAACAGAATAAAACGCTTTCAACTAAGAAAGGACAACTGAGAAGTAAAATAATAGCTTCAAGTGAAAAAAAGAATCTTATAGTTCCAAATGCAGAATCAATTTTTAGGAAAAGATACTATAGGGTAAAAGAAAAGGCAAAGAACAAGCTAGCACTCACTTTTCAGAGTCGATAATTTCATTCTTTAAATCCTGCGCCGGTTGCTCTCGGACAGCAATTTTTGTAACACTCTTTGCAACATCCTGTAAAGCGTCATTCCTTTGCATTAATTTCCTTGACATTCATCTCAAAAAATATGGGATGAAGTTAAAAGTAATTTAACTACTAGTACTGAAACTGCAAACACAAATTCATCACTAATATCCCATGACTCCATGCAGAAACCTAAAATCAACAAAGAAAAACCATCTATATTCTTAAGCGTGTAACTGCAGGTTTTATTCAAGAAGAAAATTGTTAAAAATTATAATAGATTCAACCCAGAGACTGCTACTTGCTAGCATTGCAATTTGGGTTTTCATAGAGCGCTTCATAGTATATTTGTTGTTCAACACAATATTGGCGCCGAAATATTTTTTTGATATTCAAAAATAGAAAGTCTATCTCAGAAAACACAGTAACATACACACTCACAATTCCCTGCATAATACACTAAAATAGTTTTCTATGATAAAATCAGAACACTCACCTCAACTCAAATACCATAATGACGCCACAACGTTCTTTGTAAGTAAAGAAAAAGGGGCAACTACAATTTCATCCTTGGTTCCATCCTCCCCCAAAAAGGATTTTATTTCGTCAAGAATTTCCAACTCTTCAGGAGAAACCTATTAAAAGAGCAAGTGCCACTTAGAACAATGCCAGGAAAGAAGGAAACTGCATGATCATGGAAAATGCCACACTGCTTAAATTCATGTCTACGATCCAGCCTATTTTATCACCAGAACAAATAAATTTATATGAGAAAACTTGTCGGCTATGTAACACCTATGCAAACAAAAGGATGAAGAGCATCCTCAACTTGAAACCCAACACTCGAAAGTCCTACAATTTATTTATTTATTTACTTTTTGAAGCAAAAACAAAGATTCAATTGTTGAAAAAGTTGTATAAGAAAAAAGAGGAAGTGATTTCCTTTAATAACAAAGCTCACAACGCTACAAATAGAGGCCCAATCGCTAGCAAGATCAGAGAGCTACCCAAAATCCTTATCCCGATGGACCCAAAGAGCTACCCAAAATTTGAATCTATCCCAAATGGCTCCACATTGTGTTCTTCAAAGGTCCTGCATTCCTTTCCCACCAGATCTCTCAGAAAAGAGCTAGTACAGTTACCCCTCCCAGATGCTCTCTCCTGTGACCAGACCCACACCAGAAGCTAGAATTGCACAGATCCCTGCAACTCCTAGGCAAAACCCACACTATCCGGACCCTAGCTCCCTTAGCAGCAAACACCATAATTTAGTTTGGTAAGTTTATTTTGCTCGCTGGTGTGATACATGTATAAGCAAGCACACACAATCCATACAAATATGCAATCTCAAGATGTTTCCAAATGCATGTGCTATTTGGACCACATAAATAAATTTTATAGCATTAGATTATCCAAAAACAAAATAATATGGAAAGAACAATCTTTCAGCTTATAGTTCCTATTAGAATTTTCAGAACGGGGTGTAAAATATCCAGTGACCAGGGAACAGAAGAAAGAAAAAGGATTTCTCATGCAAATTTCTGTAAGGATTAGAGTAAACAGGAAATAAAATAAAATAGTGGACAGAATAAATGCATAACATACAGATACATTCGTTGTTTTAAGAATTTTCATAAGCTAAAGTTTTGTCATAAATTGTTAATCTTCAAGTCTGCCATGTTTAGCCGTTATTTCCGCAACAATGTGAGCAAAAAGAAACCAGAATTTATTGACATATCGTTGAAACTTTCAGATATAAATTTTGTATTTTGATGCTCGACAGTTAACTTGATATGAGGCCCAAGTGCATCTAGATATTTCTTTCGAACACATTACAGGCAAGTCTCAAACTGAATTCGAACAAACCAAAAAATAAAATAAAATAAACCAAGAGAAAGACACTCAGATGAGTAAGGAAATCGTCAAATCCGGTATATAACTACCAACAGCAGCAAGCTGGGCAATCAAAAAAAATAGGATCTGCTTTGTCTTTCTTCATCGTGTTCTCATCGAATCCAACAACAAATACACAAACAAAAATAAATTAAAAAAAAAAGAAAGAAAGAATGAAAGAAACAATAAAAGATGACAAACAGCAAACAAGTGCAGGCGCTAAACAATTAAATTTTGCATCACACCATGTCCTATTCTAGGAAGAGGTTGAAAAAGAAGAAGAAGAAGAAGAAGAAAGTTCATCCTAGAAGATGAACACGCCAGCGATTACTATCCGACTTCCACAGCCACAGAAAAGGAAAGATCTGCTATCAGGGCCTGCCCGTATCCAAAACGCATGTACTTCTAAGTAATGCCTCCTTTGCGCTAAAACTTAGGCATTTCAGACCAATCGACCATTTGCATTATAATAGTCCATCCCATTACTCACAACGAACAGTAAGGGCAAGCAAAGGAACAAGGAAGTCTATAGGCTAAAAAATAAAAGAGACTAAGGTTACTATCAAACTTACTCGTTATGATTGACGTTTGTCTTTTTTCTTGTGATGACTAATTCAAATCCTCAATACATTGCACAGTTGAGGGACGTTATGAGCTAAAAACTAGATCAGAAATGCATATTTTCTGTCTCGCCAAAGTAATATTGTGCCACGGTCTATAACACTGCAACCCATCAGTTGAATTGATTTTCAAAACATTGAGCATTTCCTCGTACACATTCAAGTGGCTAACTGGATCCAACTACTGCCAGGTTGTTTAAAAACATTCTTTTCTTTCATTTTGCTTCTCACCTCAATGGAGTTATTCCACATCGAGGCTGATGCATAGATGTTAGATAGTAAAACATAAGTTGAGGATTCTTTTGGTTTCAACTCAATCATCTTCTGCGCAATCCGGTTCCCTGTTTCAATATTCCCATGTGTATTGCAAGCACCAAGCAATGTCTTCCATAATAGATATCTTGATTGTAAGTGGAACGGCGCATTTTCTATCAAATACTCTGCCTCTTTCACCTGTTCATTTCTACCGAGCAGGTCAACCATGCAAGCATAATGATTTATGGTCACATCCAGGTCATAGTCGCTTCTCATAGACTTAAAAAAGTTCCAACCTTCTGTAACAAGCCCCGCATGACTGCATGCAGTTAAGACCCCAATGAAGGTGATACCATCTGGTTTCAACCCAACTTCTTTCATCCTGCCAAAAAGTTGAACAGACTCCCTGCCAAGACCATTGTAAGCATATCCAGAAATCATAGCGGTCCAGGTCACCAAATTGTGGTTTTCCATTTCATTAAATAACTGATGTGCTTCATTGATGCTTCCACATTTGCTATACATATCTATAATGGAAGAAGAAACATGTAGATGAGACTTGAACCCATTCTTGATGACACATGCATGGAAGCACTTTCCCATATCTATTGCTGCCAAGCCAGCACAGGCTGAGAAGCAGCTGGAGAAGATGGATTCATCAACGGAGAAACTGAGTGAACTACAGAACTCAGCAAAATGTCTTAGAGCTTCCTCATAGTATCCGTTCTGCACCCATGCAGTTAACATGGTGGACCATGAGACGAGATCTTGCTCTTTCATTAATGAGAACACCGAAAAGGCATTATGAATTTCACTTTTGAATGCGGAATACATGGCAATCAACGAGCTTTCAACAAAGGGATGGGAACCAAATCCTACTTTTATGACATAAGCATGGACTTCTTTTCCTCTACTCAATGCCTCCAGTTTAGCACAAGCCTGGACAACAGCAACAACAGTGAATTCACTTGGCTTTGCAGATTGTGAACAAAAAAGCATATCATGAAACAACCCCAAAATGGCCTCAAATTGCCCAATTTGACTGAGGCTAGTCATAATTACTGTCCATGAGTACTCATTTTGCACTTGCATTCCCCTGAAAACCCTCATTCCATCATCAACCACCCCACATTTAGCATACATCTCAATCAAAGCATTTTCTGTGGATAATTTAGAATCAGATTCACCAAGACTTTTTAACGCATGAGAATGAAGGGCCTTTCCTTGCTTTTGCATATTCAGATTCCCTAACACCCGGAGAAGGCAATTGATGGTAGATTGCCTTGGTTGGAGACCTAGTTCTCCCATCTTCGCAAACAGTTCGAGGGCCATTTCATCATTCGAGTTCAGAACTAAATTGCTGATTATAGCACTGAAGCATATTTCATCCTTTACTCTAATCTCATGGAAACATCCATAAGCATCAGAAATCATTCCAAGATTACCATACATGTTGATAAGGGAACTTCCCAAAAATGAGTCGGCCACGAACCCATATTTCACAAGATTGCAATGTAGCTGTGTACCTATTAATGCAGTCTCTAAATATGAACACAAACTAAATACAATCGAAAAGGTAAACTTATCTGGTTTATTACCTTCTGAAAGAAACATGGAATAAAATGTCAACCCTTGTTCAGCATCTCCAATCTGATGAAACCCAGACAGTAAGGCACACCATACCACATTGTCCTTCTCTTTGAGATTCCAAAATAGTTGACATGCATCGTCAAGGATTCCCAGTTTTGCATAGACGTCAACAAGAGCACCACCCACCATTAAGCTGTCTTCGAATCCAACCTTTATAGTTTGGGCATGTATCAGTCGCCCAAGTTGAGGAATCAATGTGTCAGTACATAATTTAAGAATAATTGAATAGGTGAATCGATTTGGCGACATGCCATGGTGCATCATCTGATGGAACAGTGTAACAGCTTCGTTAGCATTAGACCTTTCAACATAGCTATCTATCAATGTATTCCATGATGCTTCAGACTTTTCCTCCTGTGGAATCCCCTTAAAGAACTTATAAGCATCATCAACATTGCCACACGCAGCATATAACCCGAGAATTGAAGAACTACAAAAGCTATACGACTCATACCCAGACTTCAAAATTTGTCCGTGGATAACCAAACCCATGAAAAAGTAGTGCATAATTCTACACGCCTTAAGTGCTAAAGAAAAACCAAACTCATTTGGCCGCAACCCAGATTGACACATGAGATGAAAGATACGTAAACCATCTTCATATCGACCACCATGCACGTAAGAAGAGATTATACTCGTCCACGAAACTAAATTCGGTTCAGGAATTTCTTCAAACACGAGATGGGCATGGATAAAATCGCCGTGACTTGCATAAAACCTTATCATATTGTTCTGGACAAATACATCTGAACTAAACCCAGTTTTTATGAAAAAGCAATGAACATACTTTCCATAGGTTGCATTTCGGGCATCGACGATATGCTGCAAAAGTGAGACACAATCCTGAAAGCAAAATACCCTGCTTTCTTGTAGTTTGTGGAAATTCTTCTCAAGGTGAACTGATCCCTTGATCACATTATGTTTTCTCAGTGTGGTTGTATGACTAGTACAAGTTGAGAAGACAGAAACTAGTGTTCTCCGAGTCAGCATCAATGGGAAATTATTCGGAAAGATCATCTCGAAGAATTAAAAAAAATCATCTGCTCTAGGCCTTCACTTCAGTTCAAACAAATCACCTTGTCTGACCGACATTTCAGTGGGAAATGCACGTAAAATGAATGGGAAAATAATTCCTGAAGCTACCACCTGCACTGTTGTTGCAAAAATGAAGCCCAAAACTGAAGTAACCAGAACACCACAAAAAGACGTTGATAAAACGAACAAATATAAAACAATATACAGGCGTGTTTAGTAGCTGTAGTTGGAATTATTTTTTCATGTATAAATAATATAAAGTTCTTAAATATTACGGTAACAATTACAATGTTAAGCTTTCACATGCTATAGTAAAAACAATTCTAACCACCCTCTATATACATACACACACATAGATTATTAACAACAATGGCCCTTAAATTTTAGAGTGTCTCCCATTTTGCTTTCTAATCACCACTTTACCCCCTTCAACTTTCAAAAATCCTCACGTT
This sequence comes from Artocarpus hirsutus, assembly GCA_946598075.1. Taxonomy (NCBI): domain Eukaryota; kingdom Viridiplantae; phylum Streptophyta; class Magnoliopsida; order Rosales; family Moraceae; genus Artocarpus; species Artocarpus hirsutus. Next base: position 13,862 of record CAMOHE010026821.1, read on the forward strand.
GTCCCTTTCAACCATTTTGTTGTTAAAAGAAATAGAATTTTAGGTCATGTGACTTACACATGGGACACTTTTAAGAGCAAAAACAAGATTTTGAGTCTTCTACTTCTTTTTTCATGTTTAAGGCTTAGGAGATTTTGTCTCCTAGTTTGGCTTCATGTTAAGATGCTAAAAATTGTTTAAGCACGAGCATTTATCCCCAGCATTTCAATTTTTGAAGGTGAGTTTTTGTCCTCTAAATTTTAAAAATCGTCACTTTTTTCCCTCAACTTTCAAAAGTCCTCACATTGCCCATTCCAACTATTTTGTTGTTAAAAGAAATAGAATTTTGAGTCATGTGACTTGTATATGAGACATCTTAAGGGCAAAAACAATATTTGGAGTCTCTTACTTCTTTCTTCATGTTTAGGCTTAAGAGATTTTGTATGCCAGTTTAGCTTCATGTTAAGCTATTGAAAATTGTTTCTACAGGAGCATCTGTCCCTAGCATTTCAATTTTTGAAGATGAGTTTTTGCTCTTTGAATTTTGAAAATTTCCACTTTGACTCCACAACTTTCAAAAGTCCTCACGTTGCCCCTTCCAACCATTTTGTTGTTAAAAGAAACATAATTTTGGGTCATGTGACTTGCATATAGGACACTTTGAGGGCAAAAACAAGATTTTGAGTCGCTTGCTTCTTTCTTCATGTTTAGGGCTTCGGAGATTTTGTCCACCAGTTCAGCTTCATGTTAAGCTGTCGCAAATTGTTTCTGCAGGAGTAAGCATCTATCACTAACATTTCGATTTTTGAAGGTGAGTCTTTGCCCTTTGAATTTTAAATATCGCCTCTTTGCCCCCTCAATTTTCAAAGTCCTCACATTGCTCCTTCCAACCATTTTGTTGTTAAAAGAAACAGAATTTTTTATCATGTTACTTACACATGGGACACTTTAAGGGCAAAAACAAGATTTTGAGTCTCCTACTTCTTTCTTCATGTTTAGGGCTTAGGAGATTTTGTCCGCCAGTTTGGCTTCATGTTAAGCTGTTGAAAATTGTTTCTGCAGGAGCATCTATCCCTAGCATTTCAATTTTTGAAGGGGAGTTTTTGCTCTCTAAATTTTAAAAATAGCCGCTTTACCTCTTTAACTTTCAAAAGTCATCATGTTGCCCCTTTCAACCATTTTTGTTGTTAAAAGAAACAGAATTTTAGGTCATGTAATTTACACATAAGACACTTTTAAGAGCAAAAACAAGATTTTGAGTATCCTAATTCTTTCTTCATGTTTACGGCTTAAGAGATTTTTTCTACTAATTCGGCTTCATGTTAAGCTGTTAAAAATTGTTTCTACAGGAGCATCTATCCCTAGCGTTTCAATTTTTGAAGGTGTGCTGCTAATCATGATATTGGGTTGCTCTAATTAAGGTTTCAAAATAATCATTTTCCTTATTTATAGGAAACTACTTGTCAAATCTCCCACTTCATTACCAAAAAACAACATACTGCAATCCTTTCCATTTTACTGATTTTTGTCAAAGCTGTACGACATATTCAGTTGTTATAATTGCTCTATATGATATTCTCCAAGTTCTAAACGTTGAAAAGAGAATTTGACTAAAAGCTCGTTTTTGCTCTTAAAGTGTTCTATGTGCAAGTTATATGATCTAAAATTTCTTCTTTTAACAACAAAATAGATGTAAAAGGTAAAGTGAGAACTTTTGAAAATTGAGAGGGGAAAGTGGCAATTTTTAAAGTTTACAAGACAAAGTAAAAAAAGACCCCAAAGTTTAAAGACATTGATGTTAATAACCCTATATATAAAAATAATAATAATAATAATAAAAGGATATAGTTAAAATAAATGACCATATTTTTTAAAATTAAAAAAATGACTCATTCTTATTAATTGTAAAGTTAAAATGACAAAAATAACATTCATTGATTATTAATCAGCTACATTAGTAATAAACCCAATACATTAGTGATAAACTCGATATCAATTGTAAACACAAGTACATCAATAATAAACCGTAGTATATCAATAATAAAAAATCTCGTATTTCAATGATAAATCTTAATAAATCATTGATAAACCCCTAAATAACAAACCCTACCAAAACAACCCCAAATCCTAACTTTTTCACTCTTTGGTCTCTCCCTCTTCTCTCACTACACAGCATCTCTGGACATTGTTGGCCCCACACTCCATCAAGTCGGCCACTAGAGTGCCAACAAAGGTTTTTTTATTAATAATAGTAAAAGTTATTTTTTATTGTTTTTATTTTATGATTAATAAAGCGCAATCATTTGTCTAATTAAAAAAAATATGGCCATTTATTTTAAAGTTGTTGAAAAGACTATTCACCTCAATTTCTTAAAATAAATAAACGCCCAATAAACCGTAACCAATTTCAACAAGACCCCTTAGGTGGCAGCCATTAGAAGGCACTGACAATTGCAGGATTATGAGGTGTTGATGCTTTCATATAATCTTCATAGCCATATGACAAACGAAGATCCGCCTGAAAATGAATGCAAGTTAATCATTCCCTTCAACCAAAACAAATGCCTACAAACAAGAAATCAATGGTAAAAAGATGCAAGCATCTATGTTTCCAAATATTTGAGACAAAATTGCATTGCACAGCTCAATTGACATTTGATACGAGGTTATTAAAAAAAAGGCACTTCATTTTCCAATTACATAAACTTTATTTCAAGCTTAAGATAGTCACTCCAAGGGAAAATCAGCTATTGAACGAGAATATTTCATAGATGCCATCAACATCATTGACACTCAACAAACAAGGAGCAATAATGAGATTCGATTGTTCCTTCTTCTTTTTTTTTCGCTTCTTTCTCGTTCTAGTGCGGGACGATTGGTGATACTCTGACTGGAAGAGGTTTGCATTTTTTTTTTTCTGTTGTTTCAACCGTTGAACGTCAAGCTCATGACTTTTCCACTGGTTTGGAAGCAATTAAAAAGAAAAACAAAATGACGAAGAGCAACGACTTCAGAACCAAAAGAAAAACAATACACAACAAAAAGAAAGAAAGAAAAGGTGATTTTGATAGCTCGGTCGCTAACTTCAGACGACGAACTTCCGAGGATGGGTAGTTCGCAACGGCGAGGTGCAGGGTCGGCGGCTAGCAGGGTGGGCATAATCTAAAAAAATCATACCCTATAATTTTAAACTATCCCAAAAAACCCAAGTTTTTCAAAATAAGGCTGTGAGTTGGCACCTATAGTTGGAACCGTAGTTAGAACTAATATTAGTTTAAAACATTATAGTTGCTGAGAACTTTATACTATAATTTGAGAGAGCTTTTTATTGTTGCCGATTAGACCTAAATGCCAAGCAAATTGGGAAAAATTATAGATTAGTACCCATGTTATATTAAAATATACGTTTGATACCCTTTTTTTAGGAATATATAATATTAGTATTTCGACCTTTGAAAAAATCTTATTTTAGTCTCTTAGAGCCTTTTTAAGGACATGAAAAGACAAATTTATCCTTTGTAATGGACTAAAATTTTGAATAAAAAACCCAAAAAAAATCAAAAAACTCAAAAACCTTAATGCTTCAAATCTTCTCTTTTTCGATTTGGAAAAAAAAAAAAAAAAAGGCACACACATACCCAGTCATCGTCCCACTATCCCCCAACCTAGCCCCTCTCACCCATCCTTTTCCACTCCCTCTCGGCCATGGAATCCCTTTTAGAGCTGCCACAGATCTACTTGCGAACCCCTTCCTCTTCTCCCCGTTTTCCTTCTCTCTCCTTGAAAGGCTCATCACCTTTTCCAGCATTGATGATCGCGTCTTCTCCTTCGCCTTCACAATCAGAGATGCAAGCTTCTATGTCCTCATTAATGGCAACCGCCACACCAACATCCTCCTCCTGTTGGGCCACGAAGGCGACCAGGAATGACGATGAGTGTTTGGGGTTTTTTTTAGATCTATTTTTTCAGTGTTTAGGTTGTTTTTTTCTTTTACCATCTTCTACTTCACCTTCCTAATCGAAGGCACAAGCTTTGGTGTCCTCATCAATGGCAACTGTCGCCAGCGTGAGGAGGTCAGGAAGGAGCTGGGAGGAAATGTAGAGTAATTCGTAGCTAAAACGATGTTTTGATTTAGATAAAAATTCAAATTTGTTGGTTGATAGATCGATCATCACAAATTTTTCTAGGAACTTTGGGAAAGTAATATGTGGAAATGGTTGAATTGCTTATCGTTTCCCTTACAAAATGGGTTTTGAGTTTTTTTTTAGATCATTACATTATAACTACTTTTTTCTTTTTCCTGAAGCATGTGAGAGCTTTACACCGTTCATAACTAAAAGTTGGTTAAAACCAACTTTACCAAACAGGCTATTAGACAAAGAAAGTAATTTTGAAAAAAAAAAAAGAATTACACTAATTTAAAACATCTTAATTTTCAACCATTGATCCGGTTGTGGTTTAATCTCTACCCTTAATCCATGAATAATGTATAGAGGTTAGCAAAAGGGAAACCTTGAGTCTACCCTTTGACGTCAATCGCTGCCCCCAAGTGGCAATAACCCACCCACCAGTGTCAATTTCTTTCCCTCTGTACAGCGATCGCCGAGTTTGTTCGCCCACTACCATAAGCTCACCCCACCCCACCCAAAGTAATATGTGGAAATGGTTGAATTGCTTTTCGTTTCTCTTGTAAAATGGGCTTTGAGTTTTTTTAGATCATTATACTATAGCAATTTTTTTCTTTTTACTGTAGCATGTGAAATCTTTAAACTATTCATAACTAAAAGGTTAGTTAGAACCAACCTTGTCAAACAGACTATTAGATAAAGAAAGTAAATTTGAAAAAAAAAAAAAGAACTGCACTGATTTAAAGCACCTAAATTTTTGAACAATTGATCCCATTTTGGTTTAATCTCAGCTCTTAATCCATGAATAATGTACAGATGTTAGCAAAAGGGAAACTTTGAGCCTACCCATTAACGTCAGTCGTTGCCGCAAAGTGGCGACAACCCACCCACCACTGTCAATTTCTTTCCCTCTACACGGCAATCGCCGAGTCCATTTGCCCCACTACCATAAGCTCACACCCCACCCAAAGTAATGTATGGAAATGATTGAATTGCTTTTCGCTTCCCTTGCAAAATGAGTTTTGAGTTTTTTTTAGATTATTACACTGAAGCAACTTTTTTTTTTCACTGTAAAATGTGAAAGATTTACATTATTTCTAACTAAAAAATTAGTTAGAACTAAATTTGTTAAACAGACTATTAAATAAAGAAAGTAAATTTGAAAAAAAAAAAAAAGAATTACATTGATTTAAAACACCTAAATTTTCTACCATTGATCCCATTGTGGTTTAATCTCAGCCCTTAATCTATGAATAATGCATAGACGTTAACAGAAGGGAAACTTTGAGTCTGCCCATTGACGTCAGTCGCTGCCCCAAGTGGCAATAACCCACTTTGAGTCTACCCATTGACGTTAGTCGCTGCCCCAAGTGCCAATAACCCACCCACCACTATCAATTTCTTTCCCTCTGCACAACGATCGCGGAGTCTGTTGGCCCACCACCCCACCCCACCCAAAGCAATTGACAATTTTTACAGTTACAATTGACAATTGATTCAAGAAAGGGTGTTCATTCCTTATTAAATCTAATCTGGAGGTGCATTAAATTTAATTTGAAGGTATATTTTTTTATGAGATTAAAAACCCAAATCTTTTTAATAAACGTAACAAACAGGGTAAAAAAAAAAAAAAGGCTAAACAACTCTTTTCTGGGAATAAAGTAAGAAAAAAAAGTAGATACAGTAAAAAAAAAAAAAAAAGGAGGATGTCCTGATGGCTGTAGACAACTTATCACACCTCATTTCATGCTCTTGTAATAAGCAATGCATTCGAAACAAAATTGACCGTCCAAGCTTCGTTTATGCTTCTGGTAATGCTCATTACATTCTCTGATTTGATACACAAATGTACGGAACAATATTGAACCCCAGCTAAAGCATAATTTTAATGGCTAAATAAATAAATCAGATAAATCTTTTCTTTTTATCCTTTTTTATGTCATTGCCACTTCTTCCTCTCTTCATCCCTCCTCTATGACCTTTCTTAGGTCCCTGCCATCAAATGAATGCAAATCCCTTAGTAACAATCTCCATAATATTTGTTGACATATTTTAACGAGCACTCCTACACAACCCAACTAGGGTGAATCAAGTTGCAAGACGGGGGGGGGAGCTGGCGCTGGCCCCACTGACACCCCCTACTCTCTCGACAACCCAACTTGGGCGCAACTACCCTTGTTGGATTGTTTAGCATTTTTGTATTCTAACACACATGTCAAATATCACGTAATGAGATTTCCACAGCTAAACATGTACGCACAAGTGGGAAACAAATCTAGAATACCTCAGCGGAGAAAGTCTTCAGAGGATCTTTATTTCTTCTGAATATTTTTTTGGATCCAGGATGGCGATTAGGATGGGTATTTCCCATTGCAGCTCTTGCAAGCTTCACGACCTTGCTTGCTTCTTGAGTTGTTGAGTCCACTAAGTACTCGGGAACATTACGTAGGTGAGGGGCGGGGGGTTTCTTGCTTAAGACCTTATCATGCTTCAACAAGTCTGTTCAAATCATTACCTCCAACTTAATCAAAAAGAAAACTAAACATTGAAAGAAAAAATCCAAACCGAATAATTAATTTTCTTTACCTAAATGCCCCGGATTAGATTCAAAATGAGCCTTCAACCTAGACATACAAAAGATACAAACGATCAGGAAAACAAAGATTCCAAGATGTGGTACGTTGGTACACAGTTGGTCCACAGAAGACAAGCTTTAGACTAAGAAATGAGGAGTAAAATAACAGCTTTAAGTGGATGAAAGAATTTAATAGTTCTAAATGTGAAATCAATTTATCCAAAAAGATATCATATGGTAAGAGAAAGGCAAACAAGAAGTTAACGCTCACTTTTCAGAATTGAGAATTTCATTCCTTAAATCCTGCCCCCCGTGACTCTCGGATGGCAATTTTTGTAACACTCTTTGCAACATCCTGTAAAGAGTCACCGCTTTGCATTAATTTCCTTGGCAGTCATCTCAAACAATATGGGACAAGGTTACAAGAAACTTAACAACTGCCCAAAAATGCAAACACAAAATTCATTACTATCATCTTATGTCCAAGGGTCTATGACTCAAATGAGAAACCAAAGACTGAAAAGTCTAAGTAGCTATATGAGACTATGGCATGCATAAGCAACAAAGAAAAACCAACTACGTTCTTAAGCGAGTAACTGCAGATTTTATTCAAAAAGCAAATTGTTGGAAATAAGTTTAACCCACAGATTGCTAAATTTGTTACTTGCTAGTTAGTAACTTTAAAATTTCTGTAGAGCTGTTCACAGTAGATAAAAAAAAAAATCCCAGTTCTTTTCTATTTTCTTTCCAGTAAATGTTTTAATGATAGAAAAATAAACTTCCAAAGCTAAAATTGTTCAATTAACAAAAATAAGGTTGGTGCAGAAAATTTACTCCATACACAATTTAAAAAAAAAATTCTCTCACAGAACAAGTAACGTGAATTCACAAAGCCCTGCAGACTACACTAAAATAGCTTTCTATGATCGAATCAGAACATTCACCTCGGCTCTATACCGTAATGATTCCACAGCATTCTTTGTAAGTAAAGGAAAAGGAGTAACTATGTTTTCATCGCTGTTTCCATCCTCCCCTAAAAAGGATTTTATTTTGTCAAGAATTCCCATCTCTTCCGGAGAAACCTGTGACAAGAGATTTAGAACAATGCTAGGAAAACTGGAAATTGCATGACCATAGAAAGCGCTAAGTATACTTGAATTTATTGTTTCTACAATCTAGCCTATTTTACAACCAGAACAAATAAACGTTTATATGAAATAACCAGTCGGCCATATAAAAAAAAAATTAAAACCAAAACTCAAAATGCCTGCAGCTTATTAGCCATTGCAACATGATATTTCATCCCACACACGTGTTTTCGATTATTCCTTTATGTCCAATGTTAAAGCCTGGTGAGTCTCAATGACTTTCACTATCATTTTGACATAGACATAAGGGTATGTGTCCATGTTAAGTTCAATTTAATGTCTTTTACTTCACATATACATGGAGGGTGTGGCATTTGGAAGAAGCTAAAGCATTTCTTAGTTATTAAAAAATTTGGCACTGATGGCCATTTTGTTAAGTAGATGTTGTCCCTTGTGGAAACTCACAAGTGAGATAGAAGTGCCAGTATTAAATGCTCTTCCAGACATCCAATACGATGAATATATCCCACAGAGTTTTGAGGCATTTCAAAATTAATGACCTACAAAACAGGCAACTGAACGTCATTAAAGAGAAAATGCAACTTCACTACACAAAAAGGATTTAAAAATAAAAAATAAAAGAAGAGGAAGTTGAACAAGACACTCAAGGGAAGGAACATTGCACTTGGTCTCAAAAAAAAAAAAAACCCATATTTTGTGTATCATTGACATACCGTCTATACATTTTTTAAGTCAACTCCTCGCACTACCCCAAATTCCGAGTCCAATTTTTGCTTGACATGTTTTCTGGACTTCTTTTGTTTTGCATTACTCTCTCCATTCACTTCTTCCTTCTCTTTTACTTCACTATCATCAGTTGCAATCAAGTAATCAAAAAGCCCAGCATTGAATTCCTGATAAGTTCAATGTTAGCACATATGATAGTGAAAAACAACCAAGTAAAAAGATCACTCTTGGGATGGTAGACTAGCTCCTATAAATATCACAAAACCAGAAAATAGTTAATTGGAGAGTATGTACCATACCTCAAGAATATGAAGACGAGAATTTTGTGGCAGCTCAGCATTTAAGACGGCAGATTTAATTCCAAACTGCAAATGAAGAACTATTAACAAGCAATGAAGAATATAATAAAGGATGCGGATTCAAAGGATGCATTACTTAATACCCCATCTCTATTTTCATCTGGACTTAATTAATTATACAATTCTATAACCAAATTAAGGGGTTAACTTAAACAAAAATTTGCACGATGCATACAAAACCACCATGAAAAGAGTAAACATACCTTTTCCAAAAACAATCTTAATCTGAATTCCATGTCGATTGTATTAGTAAATATCAGAACCTTTTTCTGAACCAGCTCCAACTTCAAGAGGGAGAGGGTGTAAAGTAACTTGTCTCGAGCATTGCACAATATCTAGGCCACCACAGAAGAGAAGAAAAGCTTATTCATCCCTTAATTGTTCATTTCAAGCATAAGTCAATATGCAGTCAAACAAAGGGGAAAAAAATTGAAAGCTCCAGAGAACACAACAAAAAGATCGATGATGCAAAAGGGAGCAGTGACATTAAATACAACTGAACTCAGTCTTAATCCTAACTGCCAGGGTTGGTTCAGCTACATTGCACTACATCCACCCCTTTTGTTTGCAAAAAGAAGAAACATATATCATTTCTGCAAAACAACATGCAACAGAAAATAAAATGATAAAATTTTATCGACATACAGGACGTGAAACCTTGAAAGAATCCAATAGGTTGTTGGATTCCATGTTACAAATAATGTGGTATGGCAACTTGAGCTTCTTTCACATTGGTTCCGAGAAACAAAGCTACAGCCCTTTGTATTCTAGTCACTCCAATATCATTTTTAATATGCTACTTGTGATTAAGCAGAGCAGAAAGAAAGACAACTGAAACCGAAAGGACTACCTCAAAGTCACATTAACTGTGTAATATTCAAACACCAGAAATAGAGATGCCACAAGGTCCATTTCGAATGTAAAGGAAAGGGCTAATGAGTAGTCAAAAGTTCTATGAATCTTGCCAAGGGCTAACAAAGAATAATATTAAACAAGTAACGTGTTTTGAGACACTAGTGTGTCTTGTTATTTTAGTTTGTTTGGCTTCTTTTATTCTCATTGAGAACTTCTTGTCCTCAAACTCAAAGCGAGACTTTTATTGTAAATTTTTTTTCTTTAAAAAAATTCTCTCATTATAAATGAAATAGTATTAATCAAGTAAGCCCAAGCATAAAGTCCAAGGGAGCAATAAAATTCAAAATTTAAATAAGAGTAATGTTAGAAATATCAACTTTAATCCTAACTTTTGTACCGACAATTGAATTGTCATTAATTCATTGATAGATGCAACTTATTGATATGACAATCTTTTAAATAACTACTACCAAAAACATGACAAATCATAAGTTGGTATACAAGTTGGAATTAGATTTGTGGTCCTAGCATTTTTCTGTAGAATAAGAGCACCAGAATTCTTACCCAAAATTGCTGAACATTTTTTGGGATAATATCATCCTTGACATCTCCCACTTCAGGCAGACTCAAAATAAAAGGATTGTGAAGTATCAACTTCTTCAGTTTCTCAACATCAGCACCGTCAAATAGCAGAGGTCGAATAGGTATATATTACAATTATCAGTACTGATTAATAGTCACCCTCAAATCCCCAGAGGAAAAAAAAAATTAGAACAAGCAAGTAAAATACATGGAAAAAAAAAATAAAGGCTGATGAGGAAACACTATCGACCTAGGGATGAGAATAAAGTTGCAAAAATAAAACCCTAACTAAAGTAACAATAAAACCACATAAGCTGTAGAGAAAATGAATGAATATAAAAATAAAAAATAAAAAAGCCACCTACAACACCATGGCCAATTTCAATAACACACCTCGAGGTAGCAGACATTAGAAGGCACTGACAATTCTTAGGAATATGAGGTGTTAATGCTTTTATATCATCCTCATAGCCATATGACAAAAGAAGATCTGCCTGAAAATGAACATAAGTTAATGATCCCCCCTGAAACAAATTAAGAAATCATACTACCAAGAAAAAAGATGGAAAAGAAGATCTGCTTGAAAATGAACATAAGTTAATGATCCCCCTCAAACAAATTGAGAAATCATTCTACCAGGAAAAAGATGGAAAAAAAAGTGAAAAGAAAATATCTACAAACAACAAATCAATCGTGAAAGATGCAAGAACTAAGTTATCCGAATATTTGAGACAAAAGTGAAGTGCACAGCTCATTTGACAATTACATGCGAGGGAAAAAAAAAGAAAGGAAGAAAGCTAGATTTTCCAACTACATAACAAGTTCAGACTAAAGCTTAAGATAGTCACTCTTCCAAGGGCAAATCAGATCAACCACAGGTATTTCATAGATCAATATCACCCACACTCAACAAGCACGATGAATAATAAATTGAGCAGTGAGTTCTCACCTCGTCAAGAACAAGAATCTCAAGTGAACTGCTAACAGAAGTTGATTGAAGAACACCAGCTGACATGCACTTGGGAATGCAAGCTGGGGTTGAAATCAGAATATCAGGTGGCCCAACCAATGCATTCCTCTGAAATCAGATACCAATAAAGAAGACTAAAATAAGACATGGCAAAATGGTTTTACGGCTAAGAGCGCCTCCAATGCAATACCAAACTTTTATTTTTATTTTATTTTATTTTTTTTGAAAAATGGTAATTTCTTTGCAAACTACAGAAATACACACACTAATTCAGACGCGAAAGACCACAACACAAGTGACTACTTAACCCCTAGTACAGACTAGAACCACCAATTGATTTGACTGAAATGCTCAAGGGGGCAATACGAGTACCAAGTTTCTACAAAAGGAACTGAAAACGCACACTACTAATCAGGCACACAAAAGGCTCTTTCTAACACACCACTATAGGCGATGGATAACTCCAATCAAACAAGATCAATAAACTAAAGACACTGAGGTCTAACACCACAACGCAAAGTACATAGATTTGCGAAACATCAGAAGGTAGGAAGACCACCTCTATTATTTCAACAGAAAAGCCAAACAACAAAAACACAAACGGTAGAAACATCTACGCCCTTATTTGACAATCACAAAAACTGAAGCAAAAAAGCACATCCCAAATGACAAACACAAAGAATCTGAAGATGATCCACCACCGGCCGTGGATGAGAGGGGAGATCTCAGCAAATTTGGTCCAAAATGAAGCAGAAAAAGGGCAAAGCTACAAGCTCGTGAATGTTACCCACCGCCACCCGCATCTACTAGCGAGTAGTAGCGCAACCCCCAAGACCCCGACCCTCCGACTAGAGACACCAATCTCTCAAAAAGAGAGGCCTTGGAACACCACCAATCGTCTAGCGCACTAGAAGGCAAGCCCCAAAACCCCCCTCTCTACCACATCCGACCGCCGTGCTGCACCACACAGCCAGAGAAGGCAGAAAACCCCACACCACCCACCCAAGTACCAAAAAAAAAAAGCCACCGCCTAAGATCCTCTTGTTGTCGTACAAGAGACCTCCGATGGGGACCGCAAATACCAAACTTTTACGTGAATACTAATATTTGATATTTGCATAGGAAAACTATTCTAGCATCCAATCATATGCTCAACATCAAATTCAGCATTAGCTATATTTAGTGTTAAATTTGGTACCAAATATAGCATATACAAAATTTGGCATTTGGTTGCAACTGGTTAATGTGTTGACCCTTTCACTTCGATATTTTCAACATCGTCATTTTCAAAACATTCCAAAATTAAAAATTTTCCAAAGCTTAAAATTTATGACAAAAAGTACACAGCATTAAAAATAGCATCATGCATTAGATCGCAAACTAGAACAACATAGTAAATACCAATCTTTACACTTTTTTGCGTTAAATATAGCATTGTTATTAGCATTTGCATTGAGATGGCTAATAATCAGTCCAAATAATTCACAAAGAAAATCAGTACTTTCAAATAATATGGATGGAACGGGAACATACCAATTCAGAAGCAGACATACTGCTCGCCAGTTGAGCAACTTTCAGTTGAACTCTACACAATTCAAAGAGCGATAGGACTTCAACCTACACAATTTACGGTATGCTGAATACGAGAATGAGCTAAACTTTCAGCTATAACAGAAGAGGGGAAATACGACTAAGAAATAGAAGATTCAGACCTGTTGACAGAGTTCGCGTGTGGGAACAAGAATGAATGCACTCGAAGCAAGCTCACTCCTCGAGCTAGGATCGGACGCAAAGAGCTTCTGCAGCAGTGGAACGAGGCACGCAAAGGTCTTTCCTGAGCCATTCTTTGCCCTAGCAACGACATCCTTACCTTCCTGAAATCCAAAATCAGAAAAGTTGCTTGTCCGTTCAGTTCATAGGTATAAATAGAAATTGACATATTTGCAACATTAAACACTGTAGCAAAAAGGTGCAAAACCGCGGACCTAACAGCAAGACCACGTATTGAGAAGAAACGTAATTGAAAGAGAAAGTTAGTGGAGGAAGAAACGTACTAGAACGAGAGGAATGGCGACCCGCTGAATGGGGGTGGGTTTGAGGATTCCCTTCTTGAGAAGGGCACGAGTAAGACGAGGGTCCAAACCCAGCTCTTCGAAAGTCATGTCCTCTACTTCTTCCTCTTCTATTTGGTTCTGCTCAGTCTGTTTGTCTGGGTTTTCCGTTGCTTCAGCCATTGACTTTGCCAATCGTATTGCGCTGATTTTGATGCGTAACTCCGAGCTGCTAGGATTTCATAATTAGGGCTTAAGGGTTTAAGGGAAATGAGAGAGGATATTGGCAAAATAAAACAGCAACACGGAACGGAACATAAAAGAACAGCAACACAAATTCAACAATAAACACATTAAACACACACACACACACATATATATATATATATACATACATATAAAGCAAAACATGAGAAGGAAATTTCGCAGTTGGGTCACTAACCTCAGACGACGAGCTTCAAAGGATGGACGGTGGCAGAATCAGATCGACGACGAAATCAGTGGGGAGAGAGAATATTAAATGAAGCGAAGTTCTTTGGTTATTAACCGTCAGTTTGAGCTTGCGGAGGCTGCCGTAGAGGAGGAGGGAAAGGCGGTGCGGCCGCTTGGGCGGGAGAAGACGAGAAGGGAATGAGAAGAAAATAAAGGCGAAGAGCCTTTTCAAAAGTGTCATCCCCGGAGTTCCATGTCGAGTGAAACGACAACGTTTAATCCCCCAGTTTTTTTCCCCCTCCCTTTAAGTAGAGGTAACAATGGCGGCCCTTATTTGAATTTCCCTTTCAAAATAGAGTTATAAGGTGTTTGGTAAACATAATTAGAATTAATTTTTTAGTTTAAATTATTGTAGTATGTTAAAATTTTATAATGTAGTAATTTTTACTTTTTACTATAACATATAAGAATTTTATACTATTTACTAACTAAAAAATTGGTATTAACTATGCTTGTCAAACACTTCATTAATTTCATAAATGGTCTATGATGTTTAGCCTCAATCTTGATTTAGTCTCTAACGTAAAAAAATCTCATTTTGGTCCTAATCTATTACTTTATTTCAATTTTAGTCCCTCTGCTAGTTAGACTTCAAATATTTAACAAAAAACTTTTAAAATGTCCTCCTTTAGTCCATAATATATTATTTGTTTTAATTTTAATTTCTCTATTATAACTAAAAGTTATTAATGACTAAAATTTAAAAAATTTAAAGTGAAAAACTAAATGTAACAATTTGATGGATACAATTTAAAAAAAAAAAAAAAAAAAAAAGAGGACAATTTTATCAAGTTGTTAGTACGATGAATTTTAATTTAAAAAAAGATAAGTTGAATTTTTAATACAAGTACATAAGTATTGAATACTCATGCAATTTAAATAACAAGCTATACATTATGATTTGTATACATATATTTATATATTGTGTTAAAAATCATAATTTTAAACCTCATAGTTACCATATATGCAATACTTATATATAGTAAGTCAATTGACATAAGTATTCAACTTAAGAACCTTATGAGCAAAAAGTATCAGGTTCAAATGTCGGGGGTTGTGAAGAAAATCCCTGAGAGTCACTAGGTGTCCAATGGGATTAGTACGTATGAGTAACGAGTATAAGACCTATAAAAGTTTACGGGCCTGAAAAAGAGGCTTGTTGGACGGATGAGGCATTGCACACCATAAAAAGAATATATCTTATTAAATACCCGACTAGAAAAAACCCAATAGAAGAAAATCTTAATAAAAGAAAAAAAAGTACATAATTCTTGTATGGTATGCGTTTAGAATTGCCTTATTAAAAACCTTACAGGAAAAACTCAATGGGACAAAACCTAGACTTAGTTAAAAAATAGTACATCATGCACTGTCTCCCTCTCATGTCACGTATACCAATCATGTATACTAACTTCTCAAATGATGTTGTAGGAAGTGTCTTTATAAATGAATCTATCAAGTTGTCAACTGGAGTAAATTTAATGTACATTTATTTCTCATTTCTTTTGAAGTTCACGTGTCAAAAATAAATTTTGGTGAAATGTGTTTGGTTCTATCCCTTTTTATATAACTTCTTTTAAGTTATGTAATGCAAGCTATATTATCCTCACATAACACTGTTAGATTTTCTTTTAAAAATGGAAGATCACATGTTTCTCTTATATACTGCACCAGAAATCTTAACCATAAGCATTCTCGATTTGTCTCGTGAATTACCAACATCTCAACGTGATTCAAAAATGTAGCAATAAGGTTTTACTTTGTCAAATGCCAAGACATAATTGTACCACCATATGTGAAGACATAACCTATTTATGATCGTATTTTATGTGAATTAAACAAATATCCTGATATGCATATCTTATTAATTTTGCATTTGAATCTTGTGAATAAAATAAACCCATATCTAATGCACCACAAAGATAAAAAAGCACATGTTGAGAATCATTTCAATGTTTTCATTGGTTAAGAATCATATCTTGCTAGTAAACTAATAGATAATGCTATATTGGGTCTCGTACAATTAGGAAGAGACATTTAGTGCTTCAATAATATAAAGATAAGATAATTCTAGACTAAGAATTTCTTCATTTTCATTTGAAGGACAATAATGATCCTTTCTCACATCAAGAAATTGTACAACCATGAGAGAATTCATTGGATGAGATTTATTTATACTAAAACGTTTTAACACCATTTTAATATAAGTTGACTAATAAATGAAAATTCCTCCAAAGAAATGATTGATCTACAAGCCAAGAAAAAAAAATCTAATTTTCCTATTAAAATTTATTTTTTAAATATGTTGTCATCTCTGTAAGACCCTCATGAGCCCAATAATATTAAAATCATTAACATAAACCATAATAATAGCAATTCGAGACAAACTTTTTATTATAAACACATGGGCAAATTGAAATGTTGATATATCTTTTCTTTAAAAGATATTCACCGAGACAATTATGCCACATGCATTCAGGTTACTTTGTTCCATATAAAGATCTTTGTAATTTAATCGAATATATTTCCTAGGGTTTTGGATTGCATGGTTCATATATTTTTAGCTCTTTAAGAACTTTCATGTAATTGTCAATATCAACTGATTTATACTGATAAGTTATTATGACATCCATAAAATACATATACAGTCCTTTTAAAATTGCCCAACTAATAAAACATATAAATGTAATTGTACCTACTACTAGAGAATATGTCTCCTCATAATAAATGTCGTCTCTATGAAGAGCTTAATGTAGTGTTTAGCAGTTAGTAGTTCACACTATTTTTTCAATTATAAATAATATAAAGCTTCATATGATACAATAACAATAAAAAAATTACTACAATATAAAACTTTTATGTACTGTAATAAAAATATATCTAACAAATGATTTTTATCATCTTTTCAAACCCCCAATAAACCTTCCGTCAAATCTCGCTCTCCAATCCTCTGTCGATCAAAAGAACCTTGACGCGTCAGCCTAGCTTTAATACCACTGACAGAGGATAACGTAAATCCATTTCTAAGATCTCTCTTTGCTAAAAGTTTTTTTTTTTTCTTAAAGTTCAACAACTAATAAAACAATCAAAATAACTTTCTCTCTCCTAAAAAAACTACTCTCTCTCCTCTCTATCTTTTTCTCTGCAAAAGGCAGAAGTGCATATTGTCCTTTTTCACAATAATTACCTCCTCCATCGTTGGCAATTAGCATTTACATTCTGCGATATAATGGTTATCTGCGACATAATGGACTGATTTTATTCCATTAAAAACCCATGCCAGATCACTCAAAAAAAAAAAAGGATCCATTTTCAAATTAATAAGAAAGAGAGATCATATCTAAATTATGAGTAAATCTTAAAACTTGAAGTAGTAGGAGCCAAAGAAGTTGGTGCATGCAACTATCTTAAGCGATTGTTCAGTCTTCTTACTTCATCCTTGTTAGTGAAAATTTGATGAATGGACTCACCAAAAACTCGAATTAAAGAAGTAGATTTTTTTTGTTTTGGAAAAAAATTGCTGACATGTCTATTTCTTTTCAACTCTTTTCAATGTGTTTGATTCATCCCTCCACATTCTCTCCTACATGTCTAATTCTTCCTTCCACGTCTACTTCCTTTCTAGGCCAACTCCATCTCTGTTAATCCCCTCACTTTCTTCCTGGTTCCTTCTTCATTTCTACCCTGCCGCCCAAGCCCAACTCTCCCAATTCTCTTTCCTTCCTTTCTTCGTCGAGGCTGAGGCTCTCTTCTTCTCCCAGTTCTCTCTTGCTCGAAATTTCTTCGCCGTCAACCTTCTGTCTTTCCTCTTCCAGCTCTCTCTCGATTGCCTCTAAACTAGAAGCCCGTGAGCATCAGCGCCGGCCACCCTTCATCGTCGTTCCCTTCACGTCGTTTCACGCTGCGAGCCACGAGAACTCCAATGGAGGTAACTCGATACATAGATATAGTGTAGTATTTTTTAATTCTCCCTATTTATTCTTCAATTTGTTTGATCATAATATCTCTGTTAAAATATTTAAGGCTACACAGGCGACAAGAAGAAAGTAGGAGAATCTGAACAGGTAATCACTACTTGTCTTGTTTGTCGAAAACTTCTCCAAGAATGACATATACATAGAATTTTTTTTCTCTCGGATCTTTATAGGATTTTCTCTCAGTTTTTTTTAACTATTTCTTTACTTTCAATAACCCTCTCTTTTTTTTTTTCATAGAAAAAGAAGTAAGAAAATAGAAATCATCAAAAAAAAATTATATTTGCTCCTTAAGATGGCCTAGATTTTGATCATAGTTAGCAATATTAGCTGCTGTATACTTGATGGTTTCATTCTTGCTGTTATGAATATATCAAAACTTCTATTTTAATTTTATTTTACCTGGGGATATTTTTTATGGTAATTTGTTGTATTCTATTTGCAAGAGAAAATGGACAAGTTTGCATAAAGTTGTCCAGCAAAAAAAAAATGAATTGTTAAAAAGAACTAGGAAAGGCAAATTTTAAAAGTTAAAATTATCAAAGATGACTACAAAAAGTTTCACAATGCATCTAGAGGCATTCCTTTTTCGGATTTTAGATTCTACACATATTGTGCTTGATCTCTTATTTAACCATACTATTTCAGTTTTTTTCTTTTGTTTTATTTTTTTTTTTTTTGTGATATTAAGAGTGGATAGTATAAGAGTACCCACATTGTAAATTATGCATGAAACTACATGATACCTGCTTTAAAATGGGTGAAAAGTTCCCCATTGTATCAATTATGAGGCGAGAAGAGAAAATTTTCCCTTTAGCAAGTACTGTGACTTATTGTGAAAAGTGGTGTAAAAAAAGCATTCAAGTTATTCAACTGTTTATTAACTACTTAAAAATCTACAACTTAAAACATGTAAAAATTCATGTTCTTATTCTTTTGCAAAGAAATTAGAGTCTAGAAAAGCCAACACCCCATATACATACTGATATGCTCATAACTAGGATATATTCAAGTCAAATATTGATGTTAGTAAAAAAAATGCCCATTTGTTTTGGTCTTGATAGGTTAACTTTTGTTTTATCATTTGTGACTATGTATTCGTTTTTCTCTAAATTCCTCATGGCTTTTTATGATTTAGGCGGAGTATGCCAAAAGGGCTAATTACCAATACGAGCTAAAATGTGCTGACTTGGTTTAAGTTGACTAATTGATTTCCAACATGACCACTTTCTTTTACTAATATTTGAATTTTACTCTATGTTTGTATTTCTCATAATCATCTCTTCTAATTCCCTAATTGTCATATGTTTTAGGATTACCAGCAAACACATCCAAAAGTCACTGTTCTTGATCCTCCGAATGCCATAAAAAGAGATTTGAATATATGTATGCTTGTTTTCTTCTTCTTCCTCTTCTTTTTTTTTTCTTTTATAAAAAGAGATTTAGATGCACTTTACTCTAAGTAAGAACATTTTGTTGTAAAGTCAAATATGTTTAACATTGCATTAGTTATACTACTAATTGGTGTTTCTGTGTTTTCTTAATTATTCAAGTCTATTTACAGTTATGATTCAGATTGTTGTTGAATATGTCTTTGCTACTGGCAGAAAATAAGAAATCTTAAAAAGAATTTTATGGATGATACGCATTTTGTGCTTATTACCTCGGACGTTTATGCTGAATTTTGTTTCCCTTTATTAAATGGTTTCAAGAAAATGATGGAAAGTTTATGATTATTTTCATTTCCTCTCTTATTTGCCATACAAATTCGAAGCTAAATGTTATACTGCAACTAGAGTTGGAACTGATATACTGTTACCCGTTTAATGTAGGATGCTCAATTCCCAATTGGTATATGCTCGAGGGACTACCATGGCATGGCTTCGGACACTTTTTTGTCAGCTACGACTGGCTATCCTTGGAATTGTAGGTGCTTTTTAGACCCAAAAAAGTCCCTTTTACACCAATGAAAAATCTGTAGGATAGCACTATGGGGTGCTTTTGGAATTGTATCATTATTCATTTTGATTGTAGTTCTCAATGTTTGTGCTTGGGTTGCTTCTGTTTCATTCTTTTTTTTTTTGTTTTTCTTTTCATTTTGTTTTTTTAACTCTCATTTGCCGTTTGTTATGATACCTCGTCGTTAGATGTGATAATACCTTTTTTTCCCCCTCATGGTGTTGGGGACTTCAGAAATACAAGACTTTTTTATTGCCTTCTTTGGACAAGAATATGTTTTGGTTTTCTGCTGGAATTCTTAGTAGAAACAGAGCAATCTCTCTACTTGCCCCAAAATGGGAAGTAATGCAACAAAGAGTAAATATTCCCTCAGTGGCACACCCTTAAATGGTTAATTACATGTTTTAAGGACACCAACTAAACAACAAAGAATATTTTTTATCTGTCTCATGAAATAACATTCGACATATCTATGGCCATTATAAGTTACTCCAATCCTTCTCTTCACTTCCAAACGCAATTAAGAAAAAGAATTTTGGCTTAAACAGAAGGTAGATCTTAACTAACATAGACCCTTACAAATTCCTTAACTAACATAGATCCTTACAAATTCAAAAACATAAAAAAAATGAGGTCGATATGATATCAATATGGGTCAATATGAGGTATACATATATAGACCCTATGTCGACCCTTATCGAACCCTTATAATTCAAACATTTTAAAAAAATTATAAATATGTAGATCTTATATTGACCTTGCATTAACCCATATCGACCCAAGCTTTAGAGTGAGTCCAACTTGAAATGTCTATCTAAAATGCTATATTTGTTCATTTTTTGAATCTCATGTGATAATTCTCATCCTTATAATGGGTTGAATATTAAAGAAGAAGAAGATAATGTTCTTCTGAAAATGTTCCTTCTTATCCGATGATTCTTAAAAGTTGAACAAGTAGAGAATCCCACATGCATAATTTTTCTTAAAATAGGATAATTGTATAGCTATGAACGATTAGGTGAATTTTTACGATCAGGTGAATTTTTGCTTAAAAAGACACTAAGGTCTACATGGGGTCTATACCTATGCTCCACATGGGTCGTTATGGTATCTACATGGGTCGATAATGGTATCTACATGGGGTCTGTGTGTGTCGACCCATGTAGATACCATATAGACCCCGTCCATTTTTTACGTTTTTCAAATTCCGGTAGCATAAGTACTTAATTTCATTAAAATCTGAAGAAACTCAATATAGAACAATATATTTTGTTAATAAGTGTTTATTTGTAAACTAATTTATTTTGACAAAAAAAAATAGGAATAAAAAAAGATGTCTACATGAGGTCGATGTGGCCTTTTCTTCCCTTTATCTTCAACCTGCATAAATAGAGGCAAACATTTATAAATATGGCCATTTCAAGTGATTTTTCTTACATATATTATTCAAAAAAAATTAAATAAAAAAAGAGAGGTCGATGTGAGGTCAATATAAGGTCTACATATGTAGACCCTATGTTTATCCTGTATTGACCCATATCGACCTCATATAATTCAAATAGACCCCAATGTATCCATCTTTACATGGCATCTGATCTATGTCCACGGTTGTAGATACCTCTCCACTTACAGCATTGTACTCATCAATATTGAGCTTGTTGCAGAATGAAAGTATTGATTTTTGTTAACAAGTGGTTTTTTGTAAACTAAGATATTTTGGTTATAGAGAATGGACACACTTTGTATAATGAAGAGATTAGTTGGGCCATTTGATGTGCCCCAGCCTAAACTTTTGACAAAATCCCTTACAAATTCAAATAATATGAAAAAAAAATATAGGTCGATGTAAGGTCGATATGGGTCGATATGAGGTCTATATATGTAGACCCTATGATGAACCTGCATCGACCTCATATAATTAAAAATTTATAGAAAAATTATAATTGTATAGACCTTATATTGATCCTTTATCGACCCATATCGACCTAGACTTTAGAGTGAGTCCGACTTGATGTGTCCATCTAAAATGTTATATTTGTACATTTTTTAATCTCATGTGTTAACTCTCATCCTCGTAATAGGTTGAATACTAAAGAAGAGGAAGATAATGTTCTTTTGAAAATGTTCCTTCTTATGCGATGATTCTTAAACATGGAACAAGTACAGAAATCCCACATGCATAGTTTTTCTTAAAATATGATAATTGTATAGTTATGTACAATCAGGTGAATTTTTGCTTAAAAAGACATCAAGGTCTACATGGTTCTACATGGGATAGACATGGGGTCTATACACCATATCCACCTTGTTCTTTTGTACTTGCACATCTCATTCAATAGCATTATAAGGAGATCGATAGCATGTAGACTCCATATTGACCATGTTCTTTTGTACTCATACAAAAGGCTTCAGGCCACATAGATCTTCATCAACAATTGACAATGGTCTGAATTGAGACAACGAAAAGGCTACAGATGTTGAGAACCTTTTTGGCACCGCAAACACTTTCTCCTCCTTGAAATAATTCAAAAAGGCACTCACTAGTGATGGGGGTGGAAGCCATTCATTAACTAATATAGACCTGTAACACCCATCGTTTTCTTTAACTGATGTTATGTAACATTTGATGATTTTATGCGTCACATGAATGAAATTATGACTTAGAAGCATATTTTGCGTCAAAATTTCAGTATTTTATTTATGATTATGAAATTTATTATGAGCTAATGACTTTATTTGCAGTAGATGGACTTAGAAAATTCCAACGACACAAAGTGCTAGAATATACTTATTATAATTGGCCCTTAAATATTATATTTTATTAACTACTTTATACTTCATGATTCTATGAATTATATTATCAATTATATGTTTTGAAAATTTTATATTTTAGTTTAAGTTATTAAATAAAAAGAATTATTGTATGTTGTCAATTTGTTTCACGATCATAATAATTCAAACTCATATTTGAGATATGTTTATATATATATAAATTGTCATATGGGGTTCAAATATATTATACATTAATTATGTGTAAACAAATAATGGTGTATGTATTTATTGTTTAGGAAAGTAAGTGGAAGCTAGACTTCCACGTTTCTTACAAGAGAAGCATATTATAATTTTGGGTTGTCAGTTTCCATTATATGCAGCAATATCTTGTTGTTGTTGAAGAATATATATGTGTATATATATATATGTTATAGATATAATTGCTATATTATTCTTTTAGCAAGTTGTAGACAAAATCCCATAATGGGGAGAATATAATAGTCTTGCCTCCTTGTTATGTGGGTCTTGTGATAAATGTTACAAGTATCTATATTCACACACACACAAACACATATATATATAAGAGAATAGCTGTGGATTATTCTTAGATGCAAGAGCCCAAATTACTATTGCTCACTAGCACATTTTCTTGTCATGTATAGGAATGTATTGCACTAATCTATAGGTGCAAGATAATCTTATTTCTACAAAATTCCTCGACAAATCCATCATACCTCCATGTATTTCTCTAATTGTTTGTTTTCATTTTTTTTTTCATTTATTTATTTGTCTGATTGATTTAAGCTATAAGACTCCATGGAAACCCCTCACTTTCCATGTTCAACAAATTTTTTCTTATCCCTTGTCTTCTTCTGATGATGGGGCTAGTAGTTATTGCCTCCTATAGTACATAACCATTCACTTTAGTCCAAGACTACATGACAAACCAAGCTAGCATCCACCATATCGACAACTTCCATTCATAATTATACATAATGGGGTCAAACTTGATAATGATGTCCCATGCATCCATAATTGGCTCCCATCCCAAAAAAAAAAAAAAAAAAAAGTGAGAGAGAGGATAAAAGTTATAGCAACCCCAAATAATAGAGCAGCCTTTGTGGAATTTTTTTTATGACAAAAACAATAATTGTTATCTATATATACAACCCTCTTTTCAATTGTATATTCCCTACATTCTTTTTCTTTCTTACACACATTACTCTCCTTGTTTTTCTTCTCCAACGTAGCAACATACAACACTCAAAAGTCTCCATCTACATTGGTCTTCATTTCTTCCCTTCTTTCATTCATTCACACGACACATGCATAGATATAGATATCTAGAATTATAAACAACAATGTCTAGCCTTCCCAACCATTCCTTGGGGGGGGGGGGGGGGGGGGGGGGGGGGGGGGGGGGGGGGGGGGGGGGGGGGGGGGGGGGGGGGGGGGGGGGGGGGGGGGGGGGGGGGGGGGG
>CAMOHE010026824.1:0-10177 GCA_946598075.1 Artocarpus hirsutus
GTAGACCATCCCCGTGTCGCCCACTCATCCGTACTGTCCCCTCTAGGGTCTTCTAGCCCCTCAGGGTTTTTCTTTCGCGTCCCTCGGGTTCGAACCTCAAACCTCTCTTAAGAGGTTCTTATTTTCTTCTCGAGTACTAGAGGGGACAGTACGGATAAGTGGGCGGCACGGGGATGGTCTACCAATAAGAGCCATAAGTCTGGGGGCCCCGCAAGGTGGGTCCTATAGAGGCTTGAGGAAGTACGCCCGGGCTGGACGCCACAATATAATATGCTATCTATGTATATAAGTTTTGAATATCACTACCAAGTCATTAGAAATTCGGATGTTAAAGCTTGCTCTTGCCTCAATTTCTAATTTGTTGAGGCTTTTAATAATTGTGAGCTAATTATCATAGAATAATGGTGATATTTTACTTTATTAATTATTATTGCCACTCTTTTAATTTATTTATTTTTTATAAATATTTTCTAAAGAGAAAAGCAATCAGCATCAAAGAAACATCCTAGCCCATTCCAACGAGAATAGCATCTATATTAGGACATTCACCTTATACCAAACTCCCCACTTAATTTTGTTAAATAAAAGGAGAAAAATTTAGAAAAAATGGAGAAAATTATAACAGCATCTCCGAAACAAAGCGACAATATGAAATAAACTAGAAAAGACGCTCAAAACTAGACCGAAATTGGGAGAAAGAACCAATAGAACCAATGTTTATATTGTTTTGTGTACATATTAAACTAATTTAATGTATGTCACTTATATGATGGTGATGTAGATTATGATTTTGAATATGAAGACATTAGAATTTTTGGCTTATAATTTTCTCATTTAGGATTGTTTTGTTATGTGATGATCAATTACTATGCATAAGGATGATGATGATAATTTATTATGTGATAATTTTGATTTTTTCCATCACAAGATATGTAGCTCGTGAATATATTTTTTTAACTTTATTTTTCTTGTCCAGTGACAGGGGCATAGATGTACTTGTACAACTGTAAATCTTACAGAATCTTCTATTGTTTCCTATTCTATATTTCTGCTTCTGCATTTTTGCCAGCACCATTTTCTAAATTAAGAAAAGAAGAAGAATAAATAAAATAACGCAAAATAATATTTATATGTATGCATATATATACACACACGTAAAACATAGGACGATATACATATGTTTTAGTATGTATGCAAATGCGATATATGAGTGGTCCAAGATATATTAATTTGGACTTAATGGTGATACATATAAGTATAAAGAAATCACTTTCAAAGACAAACGCAACATTCTACATCAATTTTCACATGTGTATTCATTCAGTCAAGTCGAAACAAATAGAAGCGAGACATGTAGAGAGGAAGGTCGCATTTGTGGTGATCTATAATTCTAGGACTATCCATGCAAGCACTATATGTAGACCCCAGCAAAGCCCCTTGTTTCCGCATCTACCGTTCACCGAATTATATAACAATCTTTCTTATTGTCACAGAAAATATATTATTACAATGGCGCTCATGATCAAAGTTTGTGTGCTGTTGCTGCTTGCAGTTGTGCTTGTTTCTGTAGTAGCTGATACTCGAGTAGATCTTTATGAAGCATCTACTGATCTTTAATATATATATATATACACACACACATACATATAGATAGATAGATATACACTACTTCTTAGTTATACTAAAAGTGGAAAATGATAAAAACCTAGCACATTTTAATTAGGTCATACCGCTTAAGCAACCTTATGCATAATATTAGATTTAGTCAAAATTAACTATCGGAAAAAAAAATGTCTTATATAAAAACTGCACATTTAATTATAAGGACAAGAACTTTTACCTTACACTACTACAAGCGAGCCTCATAGTGACGTCATCGCAAATTTTTAGTTTTTTGCAATGACAAATGTTGCAATTGAGCAAAATTTTTGCAACGACATGTTGTCGCATATAACACTTATTCACATCGACATGTCATCGCAAAAAAGAAAGCACATGAATATTCATATTTACAACGACATGTCGCTACAATTAGTGGTTTAGCGCCAAGAATATTTGGCATCAAAGGGCTAGCGCCAAATATGCTAGGTATCTGCGATAACAAGGGTGTCGCAAATACCATTGTGTATAGGTGGCGATAACACTCTATGCACGTGACGAGAGTTGTAAGGTACCAATGGCTTATCGTTGTTTTGCACTCTCATTCACAGTTCTAGAGGGGCATTTTTGCAACGACATAGTGCTTTATTTGCAACTATATGTCGTCACAAATACAAATGGTTTACAGCTGTCTCACACTATCTGCCATAAAAATTGCGAGATTATATGTCATCGCAAAAAGTGAAATTTTAATTTTTCACGAAAATTTTGATGAAAAAAAGGGCGCTATAATGAAAATTATTTGTGATGACTTTTTTAACCATCATTGCAAAAGATTATTTCGTCAATATTTTTTTCTAGATTAAGT
This sequence comes from Artocarpus hirsutus, assembly GCA_946598075.1. NCBI lineage: Eukaryota > Viridiplantae > Streptophyta > Magnoliopsida > Rosales > Moraceae > Artocarpus > Artocarpus hirsutus. The sequence goes on from CAMOHE010026824.1 coordinate 2,468, forward strand.
GGGACGACATCGTTTTGATGACCTTTTGCAACAACATTTTTAATTATTTGCGACAACATTTTGCCGTTGAAAAAAACTCTGCATATAAACAAACTCGAGAGCTCCCTTTCTTCCATTTTTTCTGGCGAGCTCTCTCCTTTCCCCATGATTTCTCTCCATTTTCTCCGCCTTATTCCACCTCAAATCTCTCCCAAACTTCTAGAAATTCATAAATTCATGAGTTTTGTATTGTAAAAACTCATATTATCAAACAATAACCATAGAATTATCCCTACATTAGGAATTTCCCAAACTTTTTTCGGTTAAGATTTTAGAGCTTTTGGTTGTTTTCTGGCCATCCACCATTGAAGTTTTGGCTGCCATCCTCGTTTTCTAACCCCCGTTCTTAGTAGGTTTTAGATTATCTAAGCTTTTAAATTTTTGGTATTTGGAATATTTTTGGAATTGTGTTGTGAATTGAATTTTTGGAGTTATGAATATGCTATTTGGATTGTGATTTGTTGTTGAATTATGAATTATGATTGTGATTTTGTTGGAATTATGGATTGTTTTTATGTGGATTCTTATAGAATTGAATTTTTGGGATTTTGTAAAATTAAAATTTTGGGATTGTAAAATTATTGTTAATTCATTATAGTAATTAAAAAATTGAAAAAATAAATGTCAAAGTTATTAATAATAATAAATTATAAAAATTAAAATTTTTAATTTTTAATTACAATTGAAAAGTTAAAAATAAGAAAGTGATAATTCTTAATTAACAATTAATGAACTAATTAATTAATTTATTAAGTATAAAGTAAAATAATATATTAAATCATTACTATAAATTAGTGAACAATATAGTTTAACAGTTATAATATTATTGTTAAAGATTAATTATCATAAAATAAAATAATATAGCATAATTATTGTTAACGTGTTATAGTAATTACAAAATTAAAAAGATAAATGTCAAAATTATTAATAATAATAAATTAATAAAATAAAACATTGTAATTTGTAATTGCAATTTAAAAAATAAAAATAAGAAAATAATAATTCTAAATTAACAATTAATAAACTAATAGGTCACATGGGGCGCACGTGGAAGTTGCTACCACATATGTGGCGCCTAGTAATGGCGTTGCCACCGTGCTCATCAGAGAAGGCGTCAAATGCATGCATAGAGATTGCCTTGCAGTACTACCCGGAGGATGTCAGGAGAAAGCAAGAATGAGTGGCACTTTTTTTTTTTTTTTTTATGAATGAATGAGTGCCACATTTGTGGTTTAAGAATACACTAAGAATAGGGCCTTATCTCTTTGCTTTTGGCCCACTTTGTATGGGTTTATAATGTCCATACTATATGTCCTTGTCTCGGGTGTAGCTATATCATTCACCACGGAGGTAATTTCAAATTTGTTATACAACTCTGATTTTTCCATCCTATGATATATAGCTAGTAAATATATTTTTTTCAACTTTATTTTTCTTGGCTAGAGACAGGGGCGCAGATGTACTTGTACAACTGTAAATCTCACAGATTCTTCTTTTCGTTCCTATTCTATACTTTTGCGTCTACATTTTTGTTAGCGCTGAAGATGTTAGGGGAGCACCCAGTGGTTTGTGGACAACATTACATTTGTACATTAACGGACCCGCTGAGGTGCATCCGCACATATCATGAGGTTGACACATGTAACACGGAAAATTGCAATTCTGTCGGTACTTATAACGTGTTGACACTTGAGAATCTTCTGGTCTCGAACAAAAACTAGAGTAAATGTTTTCGACATATTTTGAGCCTCTATATGCATAATAATTTGCTCGATTTAACTAAGTTAGTGCCAGAAAACTTGGAACATTAGAACTGACCAATGCCTCAATGACTGATATGCTGAGGCTGGTATGAGACTTAGGATCATATTTTTCTTCAATGTGATTTTGCTTGTTCTATTTGGAGACGTGTGAGTTGGGCTTTTAACAGTATTATTTCCTTGGATGGAGATTTGAAACCATTCGTTAAAAGGATGGGTCCTCAAAGCTTGAGTTAGCAGAAGAAAGAGTTGTGAGTCTCGGCTGTAATTTTCATATTTTTTTATATTATGTGTTTATAATTTTTTTCCAACTCATATATATATATATATATATATATAAGAGAAAAGAAATAATTTTCATATCTTTCATATTATGTGTTTATAATTTTTTTATATTACGTGTTTATAACATTGTTATTACATTGAAAAAAAATGTAACATTTCATGTTTTACTTTTGAATATTACAATTGAAGTATGATCCTTCCGTACAATCTTATTGACAAAAGAATAAATTAAAAAAAAAAAAACTCTAGCAATGGAGCCGTGTAGCTTTTTTTCTCTTTTTTTTTTCTTTTTTTTTTGGATAAGTCAAATGTGTGGCCAAACATTAGATGATGCATGTTTAGCATGCAAGATATGTAATAGGGGTCCAACATCCCTCATTTGGACGCATCACTCACTAAAGTACACGTATGTGAAGACAAACGTAAACAATCCGAGATATAGTGTGTTTGAAAGACACGAGCTAGTTTAAAACAAACATTTGTTAAAATATAAAGTACTTATAATATGTAAATTCAACTACATAATTTTAACCACGCTTTTAGATATTTGAATTTTTTTTAAAACAAATTAAGATAAGAAGATTCCAACTCTTCATTAACATTTAACTACAAGAAAAACTACATTTAACGACATATTATTTATGACATGTAATTTTTGAATGTCGTTGAAAAGTACATACAACGACATCTCTAACAAAGATGTCATTAACAACATTTGAAACAATAATTAACGACATCTATATAAATGTCGTATTAAAGGTCTCCTTTTAACGACAATAGTTTAGTGTCGTAAAATTTTTTAACGACAAGTAAGAGATATCGTGAAAGCCTTAGAGATTCCACGACACCCCTTATAGATGACATTGGTCAAGATGTCGTCTATAAGGGATATCGTGGAATCTCCAAGGCTTTGACGACATCTCCTCCTTGTTGTTAAATAATTTTACGACACTAAACTATTGTCGTTAAAAGGAGACCTTTAATACGGCATCTATATAGATGTCGTTAATTATTGTTTCACATGTTATTAACGACATCTTTGTTGGAGATGTCGTTGTATGTACTTTTCAACGACATTTAAAAACTACATGTCGTGAATAATATGTCGTTAAATGTAGTTTTTCTTGTAGTGTTTAAATGTATTTATACCGTAAAGCTATCCATGCGACCCCAATATGAGATAACAGTTACATGCCTAGCATTCATCAATGTCAAGTTTAAATAAAACAAAGATATTGGAAGGGGAAAAAAAACAATAAATTAAGGAAACAAAATTATGAAAGAGGGCACGTGCATTATTACACCCGTATAGTTGTTCTGGTGAAGGCCACAACTGTTTTGTGGTCAATAATCTTCTGTTGCTTTTCATCTTATAATATGACTACCATTCCCACGCAACTATTTATAGGCCCTATATCAAGCCATTGTTTCCGCATCCCACTCTTCACATCATATCAAAAATCATATTATGGCTTTCAACAAAGCTTTTGTTGTGTTGTATTTGCTTGCAGTTGTGCTTGCTGCTGCAATAGTCGATGCTCGCGTTGACCTTCACGGGGTTTCTAACGAATATGATGCTCAATCACTTGGTATGCATATTATTCAACTTCTTCTTATACTTAGGGATATTGAGAGAAACAAAAATCCACTCCTTTGAGTCAATATGTAAGAACATATAATATCATGTGTTGTATAAATAATTAGATTATCTCCAACAATTTTTTCGTTCCTAATCAAACAAAATTTACCCATGTGTTTTTAATTATACAAATCTCAAGTGCAAATTAATTATGTGAAAAAAAAAAAAAAAAGCCTCCTCAAAGAAAAAAAAAGGAATGAATATCAAATTAGAATTGCTCTCTCGGAAAATCATCATTTCTTTAATTAAAAATTAATTTTATTTATTTGCATATTTAATTTTGACTAAATGAAATGTCCGATCTCTTAAAATAATGAAATTCAAAAAATAAGAGGATAATTTTGGTATATTAAAAAACAAAGAAGTATATTATTACACTCTGATAAACACAAAGTAGATTTTTATTATTTTATCATTATCCCTCGTATTAAGGGTATATCCCACCTATTTACTTTTAAATTGGTGAAACATTGCTTTTTGTCTAAGACATATATTTCTCCATTTTTCACATGCTACTATGTTCAGGATGGCAAAAATTCTGTTCAAGCTGCGAATGCACAAAAGAATCCAAAGGCACAAAATGCTATCGCACAGACAAGAAGGTGGGGAGCTGCCCCGTGGTTTGTGGGTCACCTTGTTTATGTAATAGAATGCAGCCACCGACTTGCCAATGCACATATGAGGTTGATACTTGCAACCCGAGAATATGCAGCTCTGTCAGTGCTGATATGTTGAGCGCTGAGAATCTTCTGGTAGTAACGAAAGATTGATACCACTGCTTGAAACCTCAAGATATGATATGCTATCTATGTATGTTTAGAATATCACTACCAAGTCACTAAAAAACTTGGAACTTTAAAGCTTGCTCTTGCCTCAATTTCTAATTTGTTGAGGCTTTTAAATAAGTGTAAGCTGGTTATCATAGAATAATGATGATATTCTACTTGATTAATTATCGCCAATCCTTTAATTTAGTTTGTTTTAAAAATATTTTCTACAGAGAAAATCAACCAGCATCAGAGGAACATCCTAGCATTTATATTAGGACCTTCATCCTATACCAAACTCCCCCACTCAATTTTATTAAATGAAGGAGAAAAATTTATAAAAAGTCAAGAAAATAATATCTCCAAAACAAAGCAAGAATAAAAAGTATACAACTGGAAAAGACCCTCTAGGACTAGACCATAACTGGGAGCAAAAACAAATAGAGACTGAAGCCGTGTCTTTATTTATGATAAGTGAAAGTTTTAGCGTCAAAAAGAAAACGAAACATCTTCCAAACTGAACTTTCACTCCCTTAAAACTTAATAATAGAAAAGGAAATATATTTTACACATGTTTCAGGATTTGCAAAAAAATAAAATAAAATAGAAAAAAAAGATTGGGCCAAAAACAACATTAGTAGAGAGAGATAACAATTACTACTCCAAAAACATTGCTGATGTTTCTGCTATAAGCCAAGACTAACATCTTGAAGGACTCCGAAAGGACATTTATGAAATTGTTTCTGTGTAACGCGTTTGTTTTGTATGCATATTCATGTGTTAGTTTAGTAGGTATATCTGGACCTCATTGCAGTCACTAACTAAAGTTAAACAAGGAAATCACATGCTCATTACATAATATTGTGGAAATAATCGCATAAAGTGAAAAATATTCTCCCAAAAAGAAGAAACCATAAAAGTTATGAGAGAAACGAAAATTCATGAGTGAAAGAGAGAGTAAGAAAGGGACAACAGATGCTTGGAGCTCTAGCAGGTGACTCAGGTTGACGCCGAGTTCGAAAGAAAACTGGATGCCCATTTCACAAGGAGGGCAAGGGTTCAGTGGTGGTTGTTAAATAGGTTTAGGTTGAACTCATCCCAAAAAGTTAGTTTAAGAGGAGAGTATACCCCATCCATAAGTATACACCGCAACAACCCAGCAACATAGCGATGTGGGAGAAGTACAACTTCTACCACTCCCCCTCGGGCCTAGTGTGTCATGCAAACGGGCGGTCCAAACCCATGCTTGGGTAGAGCTGATCTTAAAAGCTAGCTCAATAGGATTATAGGGTGTGAAATCTTTATGTATACATCATAATAGTTTAGTGGCTTAGTGACAGTGTTGTGATATAGTGGTAGTGACAGTAGCGTGCGTGTGCGTCCTGCACGCACTAACAGAACCAATGTTTATATAGTTTTGTGTCAACATTACTTTGAGCAAATTTAATGTATTTCATTTTTATGATGATGATTTTGAATATAACGACATTAGAATTTTTGGCTTATGATTTTCCCATTTTGGTTTGTTTAAATTATGTGATAATGGATTATTATGCATAAGGGTGAAGACGATAATTCATGTGTCGATAGTTTTTTCTTTGTTTAATTTTAAAACATGATGAAATAATTGTTTTCTATGATGAATATGTAATGGTGAACATGATGCTATATATGGATCAGGTTCCTTAAAAATTAAAAATGTTTAGTTTTTCAAAAAATCACCTCATAGTTTTGTTTTTATTTTTCAAAAAAATCATTTTATTCAAAAACAATATAGGAATTTTCGCAGTTTTATGATGCAGATAGAACATGAAAATTGAACTTGATTTTCGACATAATTGCTATTATATTTTCCCAAGTTTTGTACAATTTATAAAATTTGCACACTCTATATTAAAAAAATTTTCAGTTTTGGCACCAAGATCCTAAGTAATTCGGGTTAATGCGGCACCTCGTCTGGCTTAATCTAACAAAAACACAAAAAACAGCTCTAGGATCAACATTTGATGAGCCCGAAATTAGCATCTAGACAAGGTGTTGCCACCGTGGTGCTATATAGGTCACACCAGGCACACATGGAAAGGTGCTATCAAGGCGTCGAATGTCTGCTTAGACTGCATTGCAGTACTTCTTGGAAGATGTTTGGAGAAAACATGAAGATCAACATAAATATGAGTGGCAAATTTGTGGTTTAAGAATACACAAAAAATATCGCTTTATCTCTTTCCTTAAAGCCCACTTTGTACGCGTTTATAAAGTCCATAGTACATGTCGTTGTCATGGAAGTAGCCATATCATTCACCACTGAAGTGTCTAATTTGTTATACGACTCTGATTTTTTCCATGACATGATATATAGCTAGTGAATATATTTTTCAACCTTATTTTTCTTGGCCAGTGACAGGGGCATAGATGTACTCGTAAACCGGTCAATCTTTCGGATTCAATTCTTTTTGTTTCCTATTCTATACTTTCTGTTTCTACACTTTTGCTAGAACTTTTTCTAAATTAATAAAAAAAAAGAAAAAATAAAATAAGGTATAAAAATATGTATGTGTATGCAGATACATATACATATACACGAACAGTATCCGACGATACACATATCCTTCAGTATATATGCATATGCAATATATTAGTGGTCCCACATATATTAACTTGGACTTAACAATGATACATATAACTATAAAGAGATCACTTTCAAAATAAACGTGACATCTTAAAACATTTTTCATGTGAGTATTCATTCACCTAATTATATAACAATCTTCTATATTTTTCACGTGAGTATTCATTCACCTAATTTTTCAAGTTGTAACAAATAAAAATGAGACACGTAGAGAGAAGGACGAAAATAATCAATCTATTGTGATTAAAAAAAATGACAGAAAGCACGCTCTTAATTGTACAGATCGATTGAGGAGCATTGCTGTGGTGAAGGTCGCAACTATTTATAGGCCGTAGTTAAAGTCGCAATTATTTATAGGCCGTAGTTAAAGCCCTTTGTTTCCACATCCACCCATCCCTCACCTAATTATATAACAATCTTCTATATTTATCACAAAAAATATATAATATTATAATGGTGCTCGTGATCAAAGTTTGTGTTATTATTGCTTGCAGTTGTGCTTATTTCTGCAGTACCTGATGCTGGAGCAGATCATCATGAAGCTTCTAACTATATATATATATATATATATATATATATATATATATATAT
>CAMOHE010026825.1:0-15281 GCA_946598075.1 Artocarpus hirsutus
TATGTAATGTGGATACCTAGGAATAATGATGAATGTGAATATTGTATATATGTATATGTATGAAACTTGGTAATGAATAACTATGGTATCCACGGAATATAATCATAATAAATCTCATAATCTGGTACATGATGAAAACTAACTAACCATGCAGGTTTAATGTGGTAAGAATAAAACCTTAAGGTGAGTAATGGTTTTCCCTACTGAGCATGCTGTCGCTCATCCCTGTTATATTCATCTTTTCAGGATTCACTAAGTGTGAGGTGGCTACAAGAAAAATAGTTGGAGAAGCTATGTAGCTATATTACGTTGGGATTACTTTGAATGCAACGAATGATCTTTATGATAATGTAAGCATCGATTGTTATTTTCTGTGACTGTATTAAGATTTGTTGAGGGTTGAAATGATGATGATGACAGTTGTATATTATTAAAATCTAAGGTGCTACATTAAACTGTGGTTTATTTATTTGTTTATGTCTTTATTTTAATTTAAGAGTTTTTATTTAAGTCCCGGGCAAATTACTTTGACGATTTGTATTTATTTTCTAATCTTTATTTTATTTAATAAAAACTGTTAACCCCTACTTAGGGGCGTTACAAATAGTCAATTACATACTTTTCTTTCCTAAAGATGGACAACTAATTGTTGTGTTACTTGTATTTAGTTATATCATTGTAATTTAAACCAACTTACAAAATATAATGGAATAGATGACAAATTTCTTTAATGATATTTATGATTTTTTGGTTTATAATCAATCATTTCATTGTCAATAATCATCATAATTAACTTTATTTTAGGACATTTGAAAATTATTTTTTGTCAAATAAGTTACACCTCAATAAACAAAAGATAGCTTTTGGAGACCTTTCTTTAATATATATATATATATATATATATATATATGTATGCATATACATGTTTTCAAGATCGAAGAAATAAAAAAAGGCTCAAAATATCGACATATCTATGTCATTTAATAGCACAGTGTAAATAAACTAAGAGTTTGGGTATTTGAATGTCCAAATTCTTAATATAGGGACTTGTAGTGCCAAAAAATATTAAAAGTTTGGAGACTTGAGTGTAAATTCTTAAAATGAGAACTAAGATGCCAACAAATTAATAGGGTATTTGAAAGAATAGTTTAAATTAAAGGTTTGAACTGTAAATAGTGTAAAGCTCTCACATGCTACAGTATAAAAGCTCTCCCATGTTATAATCTCAAACCTAAATTGATGGTTTAAACTATTCTCTCAAATACCTTATAACAGTTTAAGGACCTAAGTGTTCACATGCTTAAAAAAGGGACTCAAAATGCCAAAGGTTGCAAAGTTTGGGGACTTGTGACACAAAAATCCCTTAGTTCTATAATATGATTTTGTATTATATGTAGAATATTCATAAACTGAAGTTATATTTTAATAGGAAATTTTCACAAATGTTATCTTTTAAAACTTTTTTTTAATAAATACAATACATGTTTAAATATGATACAACTTAAACATATAATATGAGTTATAGTGTGGAATAACTTGTTTATATGAATGAATAAACGTACTTTTTAAAATGTGGCATAATAGAGTAAATTAGGTAGCACAACATTTTTTCATTACCACTATTAAGTTCAAACATTTTTTTTAGTTCTTTAATTCATATTATTTCTCTTAATTAAAAAAATAAAAAAGCATTAAATAAAACTTATTTATCTAACCTTAACTTAAAATATTTAAAATACTTATTATTAATTATGTCTTTATATTTTTAAAAATAATACGTTGCAAACCTCTTTTTTTAGAAGTCATAAGGATGAAAAACATAACCATGGTATTTCTTAAATTGCCCAGACATAACATGTAATTTTTTCCATTTTAATTAATTCAAAAAAAAAAAAAAAAAACGGTGAGTGGTGTCATCAACTCTTTTTATCCAGCCGGGTTCAGCCCAACATTCGAAACCCGGCTACAACAAAAACCAGCCGGTGTCGCTTTCATTTTTAAGTCCCGAGCACGCAAAACAGGAAACGATTTCACTTGAAACTTGGGTTTCAATATACATTCAAGAAGAAGGCGAACGAGAGATAATCAAATTATACCAATTTTCCAACCACGTTTATTTCTCTCTCTCTCACTCAGATCCATTTAACTGCTTTTTTTTTTTTTTTCCTAATTCCTGCGAAGGCTCATAACAAAGCCATCCTGGCGAATGTCGAAGAAGTACATAGCCGGAGAGAGAGACTGATCGGAAACACGAAAGCGACTCGTCGTTTCTAGGCTCCGAGAGAGAGATCTGGTTTTTGCGAGAATGGAGAATCCTCCAGGTGGATCCGATAGAGACAACAAGTACAGCTCCTCGGCTTCTCCCGCCTCGATCGTCTCCAATTTCTGGAAAGGTATTGCCGCGATTCAATTTTCTTGATGAATTTCCGTTTCCTAGAGAATTTTGGGGGGAATTCTTGAGTTACTGAGGATTTAGAGCTTCTGATCTTTCTTTGCTGTGGAAATTGATGTAATTGATTAGAATACAGGAAGAGGCAAATGAGTTATCGTGAAGACGAAGATTTCGTTAAATTTGGCTAAGCTCTTCCATTTCGATGATTTTGTATTGATTTCATCACATTGAGCCTGTTAAACAGGAATGTTGAGACATTATTGTGATTTTGAACAAGATTTAAACAGGAGTGATCGTTTTTATTATTACATTGGTCCATATTAGCAATTTCTCAATTAATTTGGGAGTTTGAATCCCTAGAAGTTGTACACAATCAAACTGAATTGCATATTCCCATGCTCTGGGATGGTTAATGGTTCTACAAAGTTAGTAACACGTTCAGATCCTGAATTATATGTTGGAAATAAAAAGTTGAACTTTACTTCTGCGATGCTTGGTTCACTAATTCAACCGGAAAAATTTCAGTTCAAACAGGTTTCGCTAAAGTGTTTTCTCTCACAAAATTTAAATTGCTACAGTGTTTCTAGTTCAAACCAGCAATCCAAATGCCCTTTTAGTTTGATAATCTGTTTGTGTTGAGCTCACTAGAAAACTCTTTAGTTTGTTTCCTTTTGATTTGCTTTATTACGATTTGTCATCTTATTGTCTCTTTGATGAAAGAGCACCGAGCTATAGGTGTGTCGACATGTAACCGTAGATGGAATCATAGTGATTGAATATAATCTGCTCTTTTTTCTCGTTTACAGAGTTTGATTTGGAGAAGGAAAGAAATGTGTTGGATGAACAAGGAGTTAAAATTGCTGACAATCAGGAAAATAGCCAGAAGAACCGGCGGAAGCTTGCAGAAAGTACTAAAGGTATTTATTTACTTCGAACAACCCAACTGAACTGAATTTTTTGAAGGGAAGAAGGAACAGAAGATTTCGAAAACAATTATTTTCCCCACTAATTATTTGTTGGTTAGGTAATGGAGATGTCTCAAATCCTTTGAGCATACTCTTCTTTGTTAGTCTGTTTACCTATGTTCTTCCAGATTGCACTAAGTAATTTGTATTAATTAGAGAAAGTTTTTCTACAGAGTTCAGGAAAGCTTCACCGGAGGACAAGTTGACTTTGTTTAATTCTTTACTAAAGGGTTTCCAAGAAGAAGTTGATAATCTCACAAAGAGGGCGAAGTTTGCAGAGAATGCTTTTCTTAACATCTACCAAAAAATTTATGAGGCTCCGGATCCATATCCAGCTCTTGCTTCAATTTCGGTAATTCTTACACATTTCATTTCCCTTTTTATGACATGCACCTAGCAAAGTTTTGATTTAATTGTTTTTGTGCCTTCTCTGATATTTGAATGAAATTTTGCAACCATGTTGAGTGTTCAAGGATATTCGTACGTTCAACAGGTAGTGAATTTGATCTCCTGGTATTGGTTGATCTTGAACAACAAGAAAGTTTGAATATACACAAGTGGATAAAATAAGAACTCATATAAGGAACACATCATTTATGTAAACTGCACATCAGGTTACACAGGTGTCCATTCTGTTCTACATGCCGTTTGTAGGCTATGTTTGTTTTAAGTCACGTTTATCTGTCTCTCTCTTTGTAGGAGCAAGATCAGAAATTGTCTGAACTAGAATTGGAGAACAGAAAAATGAAAGTTGAGCTTGAGGAATTTAGGACAGAAGCAGCTCATTTGAAAAATCAGCAGGCAACAATAAGAAGACTTGAGGAGCGCAACCGTCAATTAGAGCAACAGGTAACAAATATTTGATAGTTAAAATAGTACTATGTATATTGTATTTTATGATTTAGTATTTCTTGCACATCTTTGCTTCTAGAATCAAAAAACAACACTCCATGTTTAAAGAAAATAATCAAGAGAGAAATCCTCCAGTCATGCTGATAAAATGCAAAATTTTGGCTCCCTATCATTCAAATTTCAAAAAATAAAATGAAGGCCTTTGAACTATTGTTAGAGAAATCTACAAAGCCTAGATTCTTCTTTTCAACACAAACTTTGGCCTGTTTATTCAGATGGAAGAAAAAGTGAAAGAGATAGTGGAGATCAAGCAAAGAAGTTTGGCAGAGGAGAACCAGAAAACACTTGAGGTTCTAAAAGAAAGGTATTACTTGCTATAGTGGAATTTTGAGTTGTAGTTACGTCCAATTGGTCGTGCTCTTTAGCTATCCATAGAAATTGTGGGAAACTACATTGGTTTTTGTCTCCAAATGGTTTTTACTTTGTGTATTGATGTCTTTTTGAAGTTATGTTTTCCTACCTTGGTTGACCATGAATTGTGAACTTTTTCATTTTTGCAGAGAGCAATTGTTGCAAGATCAATTACGCCAAGCTAAGGACAGTGTTTCCAATATGCAAAAACTACATGAGCTTGCGCAAAGCCAATTGTTCGAGCTTCGTGCTCAATCAGGTTATACGCTAAACATTTTCGTGTTTAGTTCTTGTTGTGTTAAATACTTATCGCAAATGCTCCATCGATCTGCAAAGCAAATATAAAATTTTTTAGAGTTTGCTGATACGTTGTTTGATAAGTCAGAGGAAGAAAGGGCAGCAAAGCAATCAGAGGTCAATCTTTTGATGGATGAAGTGGAACGGGCTCAGACACGCCTTCTTAGTCTTGAGAGGGAGAAGGTGTGTTCTGCAACATACATTTTGAGCCTATATTCATCGTAGCACTAATTATGTGGTTTTAATAAATTTCTTTGAATTGATATCTCAATTAGAATCCATTTTACTTTAAGAGGTATAATGTGGACTTAGTTTGTTATCACTTCTATCAATTCCAGTTTAACCACGCTTGTATCATGGTGATCTTAAGTTTTGATGGGTGAAATCATACTCTTGTTCTGAACACAACCAACCTTTTTTTTTTTTTTTGAGCTCACATTTTTCTTCCCCTCTAAAACTACGATTAGAGAGACCTCAAACCTGCTTTATTTTATCCTGAGAATCAGGGTTGTCAGGTATGGCTGTTTTTTATTTTTCATGTTTGCCTTTCAAATTATTTGGCCTTTCATGTATGATAGTGCATTCTTTGGTTTGCTACAACTTGCAGGGGCTCCTGCGCACCCAGTTACAGTCAGCAAATGAAGAGACAGATAAGAAAAGGTGAGCTTACCACTATTTGCAGGCTGTAGCTTTGTCTATGGTACTGGGCTTTATCTTTCCCCATCTGTTTCTTACAAAGTGATTCTGTTAGGTAGAATTATAAACAATACCAAAATGCTCTCGTAGATAATTAGATAGTCTGATACCCTGCACACTTCCGTAATTGGATCTGTATTTTTTCAGTATTAATTTCCCACATAATCATTGTACTATCTGAAATTTTATAACAAGTACGGTATCTGGGTTATGCTTTTAGCTTACAGTTGATCCTGTATTTACAGTGACAATATAGATTCAAATACCATCCTTGAGAATTCTTTGATAGCAAAAGAGAAGATCATTTCCGAACTCAACATGGAACTCCACAATATTGAAACGACCTTATCAAATGAGCGAGAAGAACACATTAATGAGATCAAGAAGATGAATTCCCTGCTCCACGAAAAGGTATATAGCTTGGTGAAAAGAGCTTTTGAACATTCACATTCTGATATTCTTTGTTTTTTGTTTTTTGTTTTTTGTTTTTCCCCTCCTATGGGCACCTACATGACAAAAGTCATAGTTTCCTACCTTCCGAAGATTGTAGGGTTCGGAGGAACTAAAATTTCAATATATGTATATATTCTTTGTTTTTTTCCTGATGGGGAATCCTCCTCTTTGTATTTACCTGAGATCCACGTGGGTACTATTCTCTTATATGATGCAACATTGAGACTCTGATGTTTTAAATACGTGAACTAAATCTATGTTTGAAAAGGCTAGTCTGGGTACCAAGGTATTTGGCCTCTGTGAGACGAAAGCCATAAAACTATTTCTTTAAGTTAAGGACTTCCGTTTTTTGTTGATTGTTTTGAATTGGAAGGATGTGAGGAGGGTTACTTGTGTGTTTGAGTGGGTCTTTCGTTGGTAAGCTTTTTGTTTCTTTTGTTTTAGTTGATCTCCTTTTATATTGCTTTTTGAGGAGTCCTTTTCCCATTTCCTTTGTCATTGATTTCATCATCAATAGGAGGAAGTTTTCTTAAATGCAAGAATTGTAGTCAAAAGCAAAGAATCATGTCTTGTCTAAACTTCATAAGGGGTCACACTATCGCTGTAAACACCAAATGTCTAAAATATGTCTCATAATTGCAGTTTCAGAAGTGCAAGGCTAGCTTTCTTGTATTCTGATCCAAAATCCAAAATTTTGTCTCAATTTCTGCCCCTCCTGGAGCAACTTTCTGGCTCTACCATTGCATATACAAGTTACAAACTTTGATTGTTTTCTGTATCTTGATTTAGTTTTTCTCTCCTCTTTAATCAGGAAATAGCCCTTGAGGAGTTGAAGAAAGAGCTTCAGGCAAGGCCAACAGAGAAATTAGTTGACGATTTACGTAAAAAGGTCAAGATTTTGCAGGTAATTCCATCCTTCTCCATTGGTCTTTAGGCATTATTCAATCTTCCTTGAGAACAGTATCTGTAGCTTCAGAGAAGCTATTTGATTTTTCTGATGTATTCAATGAGTTACTCGACTGTATGGTGTTGATCATGCAATGTAGAAAAGTTGAAACTAATTTTCTTGGAAACTATGATAGTTTACCGTTTAGCTGACTTTTCCATATATCTATACTTTCCACCCCGTAAATAAATGTTATTTTCATGTTCAGTCTATAAGAAATTTTGCATTGGTAGATATGCCAGGTTAATAATGAAGTTGCATGATCAAGTTCCAATATTCTAGTATTCATAGCACTACGTTCTGGTCTTGGTACATCACAGATCGGGATTGTTTTCAAAATTCTTCAACTGTCCTTTTCCTATGTTGTATGATTTGGTGATAGTCGATTTTAATTTCCTAATTGATCTAGCTTTTGTTTGTACATCATATTACTTATTAATAAATGGTGTGACAAGATTGCTTATGATTCTTGTCAATTTAACATTGTTTTCTGCTCTCTGTCTAACACCACAAGATTATATATCCAGGCAGTAGGCTATAATTCAATTGAGGCAGAAGATTGGGAAGTTGCTACAGCCGGAGAAGAAATGAGCAAAATGGAGTCTCTTCTTCTTGATAAGAACCGGAAAATGGAACATGAACTTACACAGATGAAGGTACGAAGTCTGTTTGATGCTCTCGTGCCATGGTTTATCACGTATTCTCTTCTCAAATTGCCACAGGTGTAGGGTGCATGTACGTAGTAGAATATGAAGATTATATCTCTCATATGAATTAAAATATTCTTATGCAAGTTTATAGGAGGTAGTTATTTAATAATTACGTATCGATTAGCTTTCTTAACCCTGCTTTTCTTGCCTCTAGGTTAAACTTTCAGAGAAAACATCATCGCTGGAAACGGCTGAAGGCAAGATAGCAGAACTAACATCAAAGGTCAACGATCAACAAAAGTTAATACAAAAGTTGGAGGATGATATACTAAAGGTTTGGTTCAATTCAATGACTTATGAAAGTTCCCAGAATGACAGTCATGGTTTGAGTTACATAAATGTTCTGAAATGAGCAGCCATAAATTCAATCTGAACGTTCTATAGCATGTGGAGTTGAGAGTCATTAATTTATTTCAAATGTACTCTTAGCGTCCCTTTCAAAAAAAAAAAAAAAAGAAGAAAAGAAACCGGAGTTACTAATAGCAGAAGAAAGACAAATTCCTTGAACAAGAGGTCTTTCACGAACAGTTAAAGAAAGAATATTACATGAATTACAAAATATTGTCCATATGGAGAGGGAAAAGTTTGGCTTCTATGTGGAATTTTTCAAGATTAGCGATGCTCTTGGCTAAAATTGGTTTTCTGAATTTCTGAGGTCTCCTGATGCAGGGTTATAACTCCAAAGATCAAAAGAACACTCTATTTGAAGATTGGGATCTTTCAGAGGCAAGGGGCGGTGAACTATCTGAGGTATATTTATGCTCAGCCTTCTGGCATGTTTATTAAGTCCTTGGCTTTTAGTAATAAGGATGAGCTTTGACATCAACAAATATCTGATTGACATTGAATGTTTTAACAGTTTAGTCCATCGAATGGCAAAGTATTTATCTTGTAATTGTACATGGGATTTAGGAACCTGTTGTTTAAGGTTATAATTTAACTGATTGTCTTGTAGTTGCATAATTGGTTGCTGTACTTGTTTATTTTATCGTCATCCTTCCTCGTTAACATTAACAAGTTCCTAATACCTCTTTTGGATCAGAGCACAGATCAAAAACATGTTTCCTCGGATCAAGACCAAAGCTCCATGCTTAAGGTAATCTGTAATCAACGAGATCGATTTAGAGCACGGTTGCGAGAGTCAGAGGAGGTATGTTTTAAAAACAGTGAGAATTTTATTTTTGCTTAATGTTACAGAAAACAACGCTTTTACTTGTTAGTTTTTTTTTTTTTTCCCTTCTAAGCTTTTGTCAAATTTGAATATCAAGGTTCAACATTGTAAAATTTCTGAATTCTGATGCATCAGGAAACAAGACGGTTGAAGGAGAAGATAGGGGAGCTAACAGTTGAACTGGAAAAGACAAAAGCTGATAATGTCAAACTCTATGGAAAGATTCGTTATGTTCAGGACTACAATCTTGAGAAAGTAGTTTCTAGAGGATCTAAAAAGGTATGTTTCTCTATATTTGCTTTAGTTATAGGCAATGTTTTAGTTTATGGAAGCTTAGTTTTTTTTTTTTTTGTTTAAATTCTTTTTCTTGTTGGGAATTCAGCCTGTGGAGGATCTTGAAAGTGGTTTCAGCTCAGATGTTGAATCAAAGTACAAGAAGATTTATGAGGATGACATAAATCCTTTTGCAGCTTTCTCCAAAAAGGTGTAATTCTTTCACTTCATAGAATTTTTAAGACTTGTCATATTAAAGTGTGTCCTTAGCCTTTGTCTTTTGAGATGGTGTGTAAGAGGGAATATTTTAACCTCCACTTCTTTACTTCTTTTAACTTTTTAGGAAAGGGATCAAAGGTACAAGGAGTTGGGTTTCAGGGATAGAATCACACTTAGCAGTGGACGTTTTCTTCTGGGAAACAAGTAAGATTGTACTTGTTTCTGTTACGACAGATGCGTTTTCTTGTTCTGATTTTTTTCCCAATAAAAATTTGTATGTTCCTCAGCCATTGTAAAAGTTAAATTTCTAGGGTTTCTATATTAATTTTGTTTTGTCTTTGCAGGTATGCTCGAACGTTTGCATTTTTCTACACCATTGGGTTGCATGTGCTAGTTTTCACCTGCCTCTACAGAATGTCGGCTCTGAGCTACCTAGGGTATCCATCTATTTCTCTATACGCTGTGGCTGCTATTATTGCTCCTTATCCTCTCAGAATGTTGACAATTTTATATATTTTTTGCAGCAATGGTGCCGAGTATGTTGGAGAGAAACACATGAACCTCCCACATGCCCCCTAGGATTTTTGCAAAAAAAAAAAAAAAAAAAAAAAAAAAAAAAGAAAAAAAAGAAAAAAAAAAAGAAGAAAAATCCCATATAGTGGACATATGACAAAAGATCCATACGAGGCAAAGGATCTGTTCTTGTCGGACTTGGAGCTCAATGCATATATAATGGCCGTCCTAAACTTGAATCTTTTTGAGGCTATAGAACATGTCTAGGCGTTGGACAAGATCTAGGCAGTTGAAGTGCATTGTAATTCGTTTGGATCATTTAGTGATTCAATGTCTATGTTTTTGATAGATACATTAACTAGCATTTGATCAAATCATGAAAACTTGGCCTTTTTTCCTCCTGATGGCTAGAGAAGAATATGACCCATGTTTCAAGTCTTCAGAATTCGTTGGTTATCCTTCTCTGCTTTAGACAGGCCAATTGCCTCAAATTTGAGTTGCTTTTATAAGTCCACTAATAAATATTAGTCAGTCATTGAGTGTGTTTAGCAATGCTGTTAGAACTAAAAGTTGAAATGATTTTATTGTTACGTGTAAGAACATTACAATGTAGCATTGTCGTAGTTTCAATGAGATTGCCAAATGCACCTACTATTATCGTCCCAAGAAAATATCTGCAGTGTACTTTCTCAAAATTCTAAGGTTAGCATGAAAGACCGGTGGGATGGATAATTAGGTTCCCAGTAACAATTTGTCAACATGAAAAGCAAATGCAAGTTATTTTCACCTGTTTTGAATCTTGGTAGGGGCACGCCAAGCTTGATCATCATATTGTGATACGGGGGAAAAAAAGTGCTTGATTTTGCATGTGAATTGTGAACTAAAAAACTAGTACAAGGAACTGCATGTTCTTGATGTTGGGGATTTAAACCTTGAGTGGTTAGTGGTAAGTTTGGTAAGGTCTTGGGGACCGGGAGAATAAGAAAAATGTTAAAGAGTTTTGAAACTTTTTGAAACAAATGTCAAGTTTTAAGAATATTTATAGTAAATGTCATTAAAAAGAAAATTTGCAGGTTAAAAAACTTTTTTACTCATAATAAATGGATAAATAAAATTTTTTCCTGGTAATTTTTTTTTTTACCAACATTTGTTATAAATATTTTAAAAACCTAACATTTACTTTAATTAGTTTTAAAAAAGTGACTTTTATTTCTATTTGTACCTTTTTTCCTACTAAAAGGACCAGTTATCCATTATGTTAAAATAGATGCAAGCAAAGTAGCTCGCACAAGCAATAGGAATTCTCTAGCTGTCGACGAACCGATTGTCGGAGACATTAGAAATCATTCTTTTCAACACTAAGGGTGGTTCCTGCAGTTCGGTTTCTAAATTTGAGAACAAAACTGCCCATACTCTTACCGACTATGTGTTTTGTATTTGTTCTGAAATTTTTTATGGGCTTTATATTATTTCTCTACCAATTCTAGTTCGAAAATTGTTCTTCACTTTTTTGAAAACTAATTTTAGTAAATATCATATTCTGAAAATATTTATAGTAAATAATAGATTTAAGTTGTAAATAATTTTATTTAATCACTTATTTATAGGCTTATTTACAGTGTAAATAATTCTTTTTATTCGGTAAATAGATTTAAAATGCATATAATTTATTTACCTCAACATAAATAATCTTATTTTACATAATAATTAAACTCTTTATATGTAAATCTACTATTTACTACATATATTTATTAAAACATGCTATTTACTTTCAAAATTCTGTTATTTTCTTCATTGGCACTTTCTAGTTTTCTCTTCTCTTATATTGGCTGATTTACCTTCCTAACTTAATAAAAGTAATTTCCCTCAAAAGAAAAAGAAAAAAAATTGCGTCCATGTTTTGTCCTGTACAATAATCTATCAAAAATGAAAAGAGAAAATCTTGCATATTTAAATTCTTTCAATTTTCTTTTTTATCCTTTTGCTTTTTTTTTTTTGGGAGAAAAGTAACGCGTTTCATTTTTCAACTAAAGATGCAACTGATTTTGAATTATTGAAAATACTTAAAATTAAGTATCAAAACTTTTCCGAAAAAAAATCGAGTATCCAAAGAAATTTTGGCAACTTTTTTTTAAATACCGCTAAGAACTTACGAGAATTTTTTTTTTTTTTTTTGGGGAGGGGTGGAGGGAGAGGGGAATAGAACTAAGGTGTTTGGCAATTTCAGTTAGAACCATGGTTGTAGTTATCAATTGGTGTAAACCTCTCACATGCTACAGTAAAAAAACAAAAACCTGCTACAGTATAAAGCTATCATATGTTACAATATTTGAAAGTACAACTATAATTCTAACCACAATTTCTAAACATGAAATAAGTTAATAGTCATGACACTAATTCGTCATAAAATATGAAAAAAAAAGTAAAAAAAAATCACTTGCTTCTGGTACAAATCGCATGCCAATCAAATTATCAATATGAAAGAGAGAAAAATAATAAAAAAAAGGGTCAAAAAACCTCTTTTGTGGAAGTTTTATTGGCCAAAAAGAATTTTCATTTCTTTTTCCTCTTCAAAAAAGAATCCCAATCGAACATAGAGAAACAGCCAGTCATTTGTTAAACTGAAAAGTGCTCATTCTGCCGAAAGAATGGGAAGTGCTTCAAAATATATTTATATAAATTTATAAAATAAGCTTGCGTAATAAGCAAGTCGTTGTAGTATAGTGGTGAGTATTCCCGCCTGTCACGCGGGTGACCCGGGTTCGATCCCCGGCAACGGCGCTCTTTTCTATTTTCCGAAGGTTTTGCAGCATATCATTCGCGTAATCATTAGCTTTGCTGTCGCTAAGAGTCGACACAACACGTCGTTTTTATCACTTGTCTCTAATAGTTTCCTAATTTGTGTCTTTGCTTGTGTTTCTTAAAATATATGCAGAGCCCGTGAAATAATTAGGTAATTAATTAGTAAGTAAATAGTATTTAGTATATAAAGTATTAATTATATAATTTACTATTAAAAATAATAGTAAATTTTAATAAATATATTAGTAATTAAAGATTAATTAGTAAATAGTAATTATTATATGGTTTATATTTTTTATTTTTCAGTTATTTTTGCTTTTATTTTTCTTGCATCTCGCTCTTTCCCTTTCTTCCCAATTCGATTCCTTCCCTTCAAGAAAACCAGAATTAATCAGTATATTAGTGATAAATTATTATATACATTAACGTTCAACATTAATCAACTTCCTGATTATTAAATAACGTTAATCCACTTCCTCATTGGCACATACATTCATTCTAACTCGTGGATGGCGTGGACAAGCAGACGTTGTCAGGGAATATATACATATAATATATATATATATATTGTCAGGGAATATATACATATAATATATATATATATATATATACATATTAAATGGAGTGAATATGAAGTAACATGAGATAAATGACTAAGGTGGATTTTAAAAATTAAAACTTTATATATTGCAGATTAGAAAATTTTTATAATGGAACCTTTGTTCACTGACTTCTAGACATAGCTCTGCATCTTGTTACCCAAGCCATTCATAGAAATGTCAGGGACCACACAACTATAAGACGTCATAAGTTTCTATGATTTCATATAGAGTGTTTTAAAGTGTAGTTAAAATTAAAACTTTTAAAATAAAAATTATGACGTATGAAAGTTTTACAATGTAGCTTATTTTTTTTTAATTACTATAACATGTGAGAGTTTTAAATTGTAGCAATTAAAAGTTTTTGTTAAAATTAATTTTGCCAAACATCTTAATATATATTTACTAGAAAACTATTCATTTCTAATTTTCTTCCACGTACAAAACAAGTGCTGTGGAGAACATTCCCAGCATTTAGGCCTTAATCAAAGTCATAACATGTGAGTATGGTCCAAGCATGTTTCAATTAAATACTACTCTTTGCAACTCACCTATTTTACTAATTATTTTATAGTTGACCTACACCTACGTACCTTTAGTGGCATATATAAAGTGATAGATGCGTGAAACGTTGCCTTACTTTATACTAAAATACTTTCCTTCTTGTGATCAAAAGCGTTTGCCATGGTGAAAAAATATACATGGTATTAGCCTTATTTTCATATCGCTGGATTTAGCTATGACTTAAGCAATTTCTTGGTGACACTTTTGCTGCGACAAATAAAGTTTTATTAAAAGTTGAATGAAAAAAAAAATTTATACTCCAGTGCTATTACTATGTTTGTCTCATGTTCATACTATTTTTAGTTGGATGAACGTAAGATATTTACATATACAGAATTATGATTTTTAACATATTTACATAAACCAAATTGCATAAAAATTATCTAAATGCGAAAACGTAAAGGAAACGAAATCTAACCTTTAGCCATTGATAAACACAGAAATAATGAAGAATATCTCTGAAAGAATTCCTGAAGAAGTTTTGTGAAAAGAAAAAGAATCTTCTAAACTTTTCTACAATTTAGAAAGATTGTGTATTTCTAAATAAATGCAAAGGCTTAAGTGTTAGAAAAATAGTATGCAGCGGAATTTAAAAATTTTTTATATCAAAGTATTTTCTAAAACACGAGTTTGATATACTATATGTATAACTTAACCAGATCTTACTAACCTTGTATGTGCCAAAAAGCTACCGCAATCAGTGAAGAGAAGTAACGTTCTAGAAGGACTTCAACCAACTGGCCTTTTTTGCTATTCTCTATCCTCGATCAGAGTCAGTGTGGGCTCACGTCGTACATATTTTCTCCAGGTGTCTCTCCTTCCAACCAATAGAGAAATACCCAAAGCTATAATTCATGATTTGTGAATAATAGCTCTCTAGGGAGTTTCAGAGTCTCACTGACAGAGTTTCATTCTAGATTTCTCAACTGATCTAAATGACAATGAGTCTGTAACGCCCGCCTAATTTTATGTAACGGATAATGTTATGATGATGACGTTAAATGTTATATTAATGACAATGATAAGTGTTATACTCATGATATATGTTATGATATATGATATAATGGTGCTAACCATTTTATTTTAAGTGTTATGACAGGTGATGCTCGCGTGGAATTGATGTGCTCAAATGTTCATGTCATTAATGTTATATGTTTAATTATATTTTTATTGATAATTAAATGTTATGAATGATTTTTATTTAAGGACAGATCGGCAGGCCGGACAATTCAGTTCGGCAGGCCGAAATGATTTCCTCAGAACGGCAAGCCGATGGTGTGCCATCGGCAGGCCGGACTTCTGAGATCGGCAGGCCGATGACAGCTGACAAGCAGTCAGCAGAAATTTTACAAAATTGTGATAAGGTTGATTTGTGATAAGGATTATTTATTCTGGATAAATAACATAATTATGGAATG
>CAMOHE010026826.1:0-17640 GCA_946598075.1 Artocarpus hirsutus
AAAAAAAAAAAAGATAAAAAAGAGAACAAGAATATCAACTCCATAGCTAGAACGGATCCGTATGTCAAGACCTCGTCATCAAACACCTTGCAGAGACCAGCAGCCGAGCTTCCAGAAAATGTTAGCATAAGAAAACAGGGTTCCGCATTCCAACAGTTTAGTTAAAGCTTTTGAAAATAAAAATTAAAAAAGCCACATAAGCTCGTACTAAATTGCATTTACACATTTACTTATGTTATTCATATGTATGCGACCCAATTACTAAACCCAAGTAGAAGATAACGACCCATATTTACTTTATTACGCAAGGGCAGTTAATCCGCCACATTGTCCTAAAGACAAGCCTAGTCAAAAAGTGTAGTTTTATGCTCTCTAGTTAAAGATGGTTCACAAAAACGTTCAATTGCGTCGGCCACATCGTCCTAAACATGAATCAAGTTGCATTAAAAGCCTGCCTAAATCGCCCATCGCGCCTCTATTTTTCTTACTTATTTCCTACTTCCTTTAAATAGGACAACGACAAAAATACTAATAGTAAATTATTACCCTCATCATTCTCCAAAAAAATAAAAAAAAATCGTCATCCTCATTACTGCAGCTGAAGATGATTCCTGCCTTTTCCTTACACTATATCTGTCATAAAAGATATCACAAAATTGAAAATGTCCAGTCCAGGTAGCTTATCTGTTTACATGTGCCTTTAGATTAAGACATTATCTGAAACAAAATATTTTGAGCCATGGTGGCTAATTACAAAACTAGTCATCAATATCTCGACTCTCTGACCAAGGAAAAAGTATACAATTTTAAGCTATGCATTCGGCACAGCATGAAATATAATGCCAAATGAACAACCGGCCTGCTTTTAAAGCCTTTGAATGTTCCTAAGAAAACTAGTATTGAGATTCAAAAAGCGTATAATGTTATTATAAACACCTAGAAAAAATTCCTAATAAGCAGTACTGGTGCAATGCCTAATGGATAAAATCCCAAGTACCTTTCCTATGAGAATCCTAAACTAACCAACCCAACAACGACCATTGAGAATTGGGAGCATGCATGTTCTTCGAAGGAAATATTTAGAACTAAATAAATTCCCAAGATGCGATTGCCAGTACAAGAACAATGCAAATAAGCAGTTGCCACAAAATAAAATCAGTGCACTTGACAACCTTACCACTTTAAAAAAGAGGACCGAGTAAACCTCTCCACTGAACCTTTCAGCCTCTATGTTGTCTGCTTTGCCGGAAACAGATAGGTCGAATTTCGAAAAGATCTATTGTAGAAAAACAATTTCACCAAAAATAAAAATCACTATTAAGCACTGACCCCAAAAGCTGGAATAAAAATGGTGATAGTATTATGAGACTACTAGCAACAGACACAAGTTCTACAGTACAGATGAAACTATTAAAAAAAGGAACCTTTCGCTCAAATTAACATTTAACAGTAATCTCCAAATCACTAAGACATAAAGGAAATACTTAGCAGCATAGGTATCCCATAATATTAGCTCAGATTGCAGGCATTAACTTTAGCATATTCTAACAGGTTTGAGAAAGAAACTCCTAACCAAGGTAATAGAGATCAAGATGTTAGATTATGCATTTGTCTCTCTGATTCTTCTCTCCTTTCCCCCTCTCTCTATCTTCATTGTATATTAGCTCTGAATCACCTCGGTTATAATTTGTTTGTTGATATTTGGTTCACGTTCAACTTCATTCGATCAACAATTAAAGCTAAAATCCCAACGCTTCTACCCAATATGGCTTACAGCCAGTAGTACAGTAAGACTAATGTTATTCTCATGTTATAATTCATTAGCAACAATAAACCTCAGATGAATGTACAAATATTTAAAAGGCTCTAAAACATATAATTTTACGTCATACAAGTGCTGTTGTCCAAGAAGCACCATGATGAACCTACCTCTGATTTACATAAATTCTAGTTTGCATATTCCAAAGATAATTAAAAAAAAAATAAAAAAAAAGAAAGAAAGAAAAACGGCCACTCCTACTTCCATATCCTCTCCCTAAAAAACCTTTGTATTGTTGCTTTGTTTATGAGGGCAGTGCACATTTCAAAATAATCTGCATAAAAAGGTTTTTAGATGTCAACTTTATCAGCCATACTTTGCCACAATTGAGCCCTTAAATCAACAAACTATGGTAGATTTTGCCCTTTTTAGATGTCAACTTTATCAGCCGTACTTTGACACAATTGAGTCCTTAAATCAACAAACTATGGTAGAAACTAAAATAAAAACAATTCTAACTCTTATCTGCTTCGCAAAATCCAACAGCCTTAAACAAATTGTCATATTAAGACCTCACCAAAGCTAAAGCTGGAATTGGAAGAGCAAGGTTGGAAATTAAGTTATGTATATTATTCTTAGCATGATACAGTAAGTTTAGCCTGTGCTGTATAATGACCAAATATCAGATAGATTGTTAAGCACCACATAACATATAACAAGTTCTTCTGCTCGTGACGGGAGGGGAGGAAAAAAAAAAAAAGCTTTTCCCAAGGAAGTATCCAACAATAAATATGATAAGAAAAAAAAAAATTGTACATAATTTCCAAAACTTGATGCTGCAAATTGTTTATACAACACAGTACTAGACCTCAGATTCCAAAGATGAAATTCCTATTGGCATGAATGTAAAAAAACACTAAATATTATTATTTTTTTAAATTTACCTTAGAAAGACATGATGAACACGGCCATCATCCTTTTGCACAGTTCTCTATAATAATCCTCACTTAAATTCTCATCATTTTAAAATTCTTCTAGATGCCATTG
Source organism: Artocarpus hirsutus (assembly GCA_946598075.1). Lineage (NCBI taxonomy): Eukaryota > Viridiplantae > Streptophyta > Magnoliopsida > Rosales > Moraceae > Artocarpus > Artocarpus hirsutus. The sequence goes on from CAMOHE010026826.1 coordinate 2,807, forward strand.
ATGATTCTGTCGTTTTGCTGCCATTCACATCATTATAGTTTACACCCCCTAATGTATTTACAACTTATATGTTCTCATTCATTACTGCACTAGAATTTTCTAGATTACTTTTAACTTACCAGAAGTCCAAATTCTATATGCTACTGCACCAAAAATTTCTTTACGTCACTTTCTAGAAACAAAGTTATCAAAAGTCTAATTCTACTCCCTCCTAAACAATCATTTAAATGAGAAAGAATGTCCATTTATACAAGTTTTTAGCCTACGTTGCCTTCCATCCTTTTTCATTCAGCTTTATTTTTCTATTCATGGCGGGACACTGATACAGAAAGTTTAAATCAAGTCTTTTTATAAGTTCCACCTCAAATTGACTTTTCAACAGACCCATAGAAGCATAAGATAGTAAAACAAAGAGCGTTGTCAGTGACTGGACACAACGTCAGCAACATTTCATCAGTTTATGCAAAGAGAAGAATGAAAGCGTGAAACCATGAGACATGAGGGAAATACTGAAGCAAGAAGAAAATATGCTAAAAGCAATGGTGGATATATGTAAAAACTGTATAGCTACAGCCTAGAGCAAATCACTAGCAAAGCCTAAGTCAGGGACAGAAACACTCTTTCCAGGAAAAAAGAGAAAAAAAAAAAGAAAGGAAATTGAATAGGGATACATGTTTGGCCAACATAAATCTTTCAGGCGTCTGAACACAGATTCTTAACAAGTATTTTACCATATAAGGAAAACGCTAAAAGGTCATCTAAAAGCCACTAGAGAACTGGTATCTCATCTCAACAATCACCACATGAACAAATGGACTGATATCATCCTACCACCTTTCACATGATATTGCTAATGTCACAAAAAGAGCTATCTGAATGCTAATATAAAAAGTCAACAAACTTAACTGCCATTGAACTTCACTTCCAACAACCATCTGGATTAACATGGCAGCAACTCGAAAGCATAAAACTCCCGAAAGTAGAAAAAGAAGTATGGAAGGGCGACATCTATAGATCCACATTTGAGCACCATCATTAGTTAGTTGTTTTTCCCATGGCCCTCAGTACCAGCATTCCTTGGCTGAGTTGCACCTCCAAGTGAGGATTGATCACCAAAAGTTCTGATAATGTCGTAACACAGGGAATAAGGTAATGAATAATGTTTCTAAATCACAAGCGAGGAGGACAGGGAAGGGGCAACAATAACAAACATGCAAGAACAATATTGAAATTTAAAATAACTTACAATTTTTGCTTTTTAGCATTCTGCTTGATAGTGACTACCATATCCATAGCCATTTTCTGGTGCTCACTTGTTTGTGAATGCAATTCCAAGCCTTCAATTGTTTCACAGTCAACTTTACAGATTCGACACCATCCCATGGTAGGTGGTTTCCTTTTCCTTGATCTATCAAATGCCAACTCTCCCTGAAGATATGCCACACAATAATTAAAAAATGGCTCAGTGTTACAAAGGAGAGCAGAACATATGAACAAGCAACCTTGGTAAAATAAATCTAGATAGCCATTATCAGCTAAACGGCTCAGCAAGACTTTCTTATGGAGATCTACATGTGTGCCAGTGTGTGCATTAAACTCCTAAACCCATTGATAGCAAGTTTATAGTATTATCTCCGAGAGAGAGAGAGAGAGAGAGAGAGAGAGAGAGAGAGAGAAGAATTAACTGTAAAGATCCCATTGTCAGTTGGAAACCCATGAGGTGAAAAAGGGCTTCGGAACCCAGGCTCACCAAGATGTGGAAAACTTGGCCCATCGCCCCTGCCAAATGAATCAAACCTCCCAGGCCCTTCCATTTCCCTTATCCGTGCATGGCGTGGATGGGCACCAAAACCACCTGGCTCTCCCAAGTGAAAATGACCATGCAGGTCACCCATACGTTCCCCCCAACGAAAAGGACCTTCAAACTCATTCCTTAAATGATCACCCATTCCCATATTACGGGGACCTTCAAACTCACCCCTGCGCAGATGGCTAGGCAACATTGAGAACCTACTTTCATGGAATGAACTGCCAAAAGGTTCACCAAATCTACGTAGTTCCCTGCCATATATCTCGTCATGGCTTGGACCTCCAAATCCGTGAGAAGAGATTTTGGGATGTTCTCTAGCTGGACTTCGTGGTGCCAAGCCATCCATATGACGTCGACCATATCCAGGACCTGGTACGAAAAAATCCAAATGGCCACGAGCAGGATCCATTTTCCCAAAAGTATCTTCATGACGCCCACCTAGTCGCTCTCCTGCATTATTGGCACCACCACCGTTGTAGGGAGACAAGAATCTCGAGGGAGCAGAGCCTGCCCTAGAGTCCATTTTTAATCCAGCATCATACTTTGGACCATAGGGTCCCCTATCAAAAGGCCTGGGGAATTGCTTCAGGTCATCTTCAAACTCTGCTCGGGGCTTTGGATGTACACCAAATGGCTGAGGAAGTGCTCCATGTTCGAAAGACCCTGGAAAATGAGGATCAAGCACCCTACTATCCATGAAGTTGGGCCTTTCATTAGAAAACATTCCAGGACCATGAGGTGCTGCCCTTGTCATCATCCCACCATGTGAATCAAAAGCACGAGGTGGCAATATATCAGATGACTGTGCTCCAATAGGTTCACCTTGAGATAATCCCAAAGCACCAGAAGGCCCTAGATTATATGGCCCTTGAGCGGGGGCATGGGACTGCAATTCAGAGCTTTGCTGATCAGGACCATATTGGTTAGGCCCTCTCCCGAAAGAAATTGCAGAACCTGGGATATTACCAGGTGGATGAAGACGATGCCCAGGTTCCAGAGGCCTAAAATGAGTTTGCGGGGCTCCCAATCCTTGTGCTTGATGCAGAGATCCTGGCAGAGGTACTTGTAACAAAGGTGGTGGACCAGGTAACTGATGAGCTTGCACTCGATTGGGGTGAGGAAAACCATGTGAATTCGATGATGCAACTTCACCCCCAGGAGCAGGGCCATGAAGGACTTGTGCCGAAGGCACAGATACCACTTTTGATCCCCCATCAGAGCCACTGGAAACATTTTTCACCAAGTTAGCACCCTGTCCTTCACGGCGTTCAATTGCTTGCAGTGGAGACTTTTTCTGCAGAGAGCCATCCACATCCTTGTCTCCTGCTGTTGAGGTTGGTTTTCTAGGCTCTATCTTAAGAACATCTTTTGTGACCTCGGCAACCACTTCACTAGATTTACCATTACTTGAATTCTTTAAAGTGCTCTCTACATCGTCTTCATTCAATATTGACTTAACCATAGGATCCACCTTTTTTGATACATATGTATCACTAGCCTGATCGGGTTTGTCTTCAGTAAATTTCTGTTCCAAGTCTGTGGACTTCAAGTCAGTCTTGGACTTCTCGGTCTTTACCTCCCCCACATTAGCCCGCAGATCAAGTCCTGAATCCGAATTATTTGCACCAACTTTCGCATTTATATGGGAGGACGCTTCAACTTCTTGTTGGGAAGAGCCCTTTTCAAAGTCTTGATTACCTTGCCTCTCTGACATTGTTGCTTTTAAGTTTACCCCAGAATGTTGCTCAGAAGGCACTTGCAACTGGTTATTTGCTTTAAGCATATTATTCTGATTGTTTGCTGCTTGGTTTGTGCCAGGATACGATGGCCTAATTACACCATCAGCGTATTGCAAATATGGCAGAGCTTGCACTCCCTGCTTCAGCATGAGAGGTCTTCCTGCAACATTTGGGGATTTAGCATGTTGCACCGGTGGCTGTAGAAAAGTATGAGTTTGTGGAGGAAATAAATGAGATTGTCCTGTGGGCTGAGACTGTGACACCATGGGCAGCTGCTGCTGATAATGTTGCTGCGGAAAATTTTGTTGAACTGGCCGCATAGAGCGTTGAGGCACTGGCTGTCCAGGTTGTTGTAAATAAGGTTGTTGGACTAATTGTTGTTGTGCAGGAGATTTGTTTTGGACTTGACCTGGTGAAGGCATCAAAGATGACTGTTGCTGGCTCGGAATAGTAGCCTGAGGATGCGATGGATGCATCAATGAAGCTTGTTTAGGGAACTGACTCTGCATTTGAACAGGATTTTGGGACTGAGAGTTAGATAAAACCCGAGGCTGTGCATGCACAGGATACTGTTGTGGGCCTCCAATCTGCATTTGTGGATCATTGTTAAGCTGAGGATAGGAATTATGACCTGTCACTGCATGGGCTGAGGAATGCTGTGTCTGAGACTGAAAGTTAGCATGTAGAGGTTGATTGGGCTGAATATTAGGTTGAAGCTGCCCCAGTGGCTGAGCTTGTGAAAGAGAATGGGGTTGAGAAGGGGGATTATGAGGTTGGACCTGCGGTTGGATCTGTTGCTGAGGCTGCTGATATTGTGGCACTTGCACAGGTTGAGGATGGGTCTGCGGAGTAGGGACCTGAGGTTGGGAGTATGGCTGAGGTTGAGGTCCAGGATAGGGCTTACTGGGTGCTGATGGATAAGTTTGAGACTGAATTTGTAATTGTGGTGGGACAACAGGAGGTACTTGCTGCTGTGGGTTGATGTGTGCTTGGCTTTGAGATTGAGTAGCCACTGAAGCCTGACTATGTGAGGTCTGAGGTTGGGACTGGGACTGGGATTGAAAATGGGTTTGGGGCTGCAAGTACACTTGAGGTTGAAGTTGGCCAGTTGGATTAGAAGCATGAGCCTGCTGCTGGTATTGAAGAACTGCCGCCTGTTGGTATGGATAGTATTGCTGATATTGTTGTTGATACAGGTCAAATCCAGGATATTGCTGGTAGTACTGTTGATATTGCTGCTGCTGTTGATACCATTGTTCAGCAGTAGGTACAGCACCTTGAACTACAGTTTGGGCTTGAGAGCTTGAAATTGGTTGTTGATTGAGATCCTTTCCCGGTGCCGTCGCAGTACTTTGCAAAGATTGGACTTGAGAAGTCACCGTTGCTGCCTGCGTGACAGGCTGAGTTTGACCAGCAGTAGCTGCTGTGCTAGTGGCTGGAGCTTCTGCAGCCTGCTGTGCCTGAGGCAGCACACCCTGTCGTTGAATATGTATGTAAAGAACCAAGTCAAGAAAAAAAAAAAACCTTAATGAAACTCACTCACTTGAAAGAACTATTCTTAAGAAAAAAGAGATTCACTCACAGGGCAAGTTAGTGCATGCTCCTGTACTTGACGATGCACAATCTGAGTTCCACATCTGTTGCATACAACAGGAGAATTGCCAAAGGCACAGCCAGAACAATGAGATGTGCAATCGGATAAAGATCCTTGCCATGTGCACCCACTCCTGTGATACAAGCAATGAACCGCTATTTTGCCAATGGTTTCAGCAAGGGGCTTATTTGATTCAATAAGAGGCTGCCATCACCGAGTTAAAGAAAAGAATAAATAGACAAAATTATCAAAACCACACTGACCAGAAATATGGTGACAAGAAAGAACCTTGGAATCTGCCACCGTCACCAAGTAACCGTCATAGGGACAAGCACGGGTAGTGCTCACAACATAAGCTAAACAAGGCTTGCAATACAAATGGGAACACTGGGACTGCAACGCTTCATTTGGGTATACAAGCAGACGACAAACGGGGCAAAAGTACTCTCCAACAAGAGAGTGAATATTCAATATGCACTCATTGTCAAATCCCATTCTGTTTTTATATGAGTGTGTGTGTAAATATATATAATTAAGCTGCAGCTCACCTACTGCTGCATCAATGCCATAAACCTGACACAAATCAAACAAGCTTCACATTAGAGGAGCTTGCAAAAGAGAAAGACACTTAAAACTAATTTTCTATATCTCTGCGCACGTCTTTTCCCTAATTATTGACTAAATATATGCTTATCAATACATAAGCGTCTCCTCGAAAAAAGCATGCAAGAACTGAACCCCTTTTCCCTAACAATTTGGGAGCATTCGCACGGAAAGAACACGACTTTTGGCAAGAACAGTACTAACCAAAATTGATGAAAATAGCCCAAAACTTCCGATTGATGTCGGATTAAAGAAAACTAAAAACCCAGATCAATAGCCTCCAATTTTCGTTCTCTTCTAAGAGCAGTCCTTACTCTTCTACCCCGCCCAATCGATTCTAACTTTCCCAAGAACAAAACAAATTAACGCAATGCTAAGAATCGTACCTGAAATTTCAATAATTGTCGCCGATTACGCACAGTATCAAAAACCCTAACGCAAGCAACAAGTACAACCTGGGAGGAAAAAAACTGAAAATTAAAGGGGAAAAAAGTAGAAATGTTGAAGTTTTTGGAGAATCGAAATCCCTCAGCAAAAGCTAATTGGGTACGGAAAGACTCGAAGATCGAGAGGGTTCTGAGGGATCGTTCGAGAAGGCGGAGAGACTTACAGGTCACCGCAGAGGAAAGCGGAAAAATATAAAAGTGATCAAGGGCTGTTAGAAAGTTCTAAGTTAGATTCGGTGGTTTGGTTATATAGCAGTGGTGTTTTTCTGTTCTCCCCCGCACCCGATTGGTGGGCGGTTCAAGTGGATCTGGGCTCGCGTTGTAACGAGACGGATGGCGTCGTATTTTATACCCTTTTTTTTTTTTTAGTAAAAATGGAGAAAATTGCATGTTATACCACGTTTTTAAACATTATTTTTAGTCGTCTAATATTATTACTCATATTATTAGTTAAGTTATCAAACATTAAAATATTAATAGCATTTATAAAAACTAAATTTTAAAATATAACATTTATAAAAATTAAAAAAAAAACAAAAAATATATATGGTAAACCTTAAGTCCGACAACAAACTACCGCCTTATATGTTACTTCTTTATTAAAAATGTAACTTTATCTATGCTTTATTACTTTATGTATCTTTCAATTTTTCAAAATGTGATATTCAATGTGACTTTTTTAGTCGAAAACTTAACCTTGTTCATGCTTTATGTATTTCTCAAGTTTTTTTAAATATTATATTTTTAGACTGTATTTATTTAGTGTTTCATGCAAATAAGTTAAAATTTACATAAATCACGAACAAAGTAATATTTTCAAGCAAAAAAAAAGCACAAGTATAGGACTGGTCTAGTGCTAGACTACAGACCAACTTATATATATGTATGTATGTATGTATATAAAACTTAATCTTGTGGAAGGATACTTCTCCAATAGAAACCTTAAACGGTGATAAATATTTTGAAACTGTTAAATTTAAGGTAAATTATTCAATTGATCCCCAACCTTTCATAAAAAATGAGATTTTCGTCCTCAACTTTTTTTTTTTTTTAGTCCTCAACCTTTTATTTTAACAACTGAAGGACCATTTTAAAGGTCAAACCATTAAAATTGTTTTTATTGTAGAAAATTGTTCAGACCTTAAGAAATTGAAGAGGGAGTAAAGTTTAGATTTTAGGAGGTTTTAACTGTTTTAAAACTGCATCCATGGTTTGAATTGACTTTAGTTATTACATTACCAAACATCAATTTGACCGTCTTTATGGTTTGAACTGTTTTAAACGATTTTAAACCTACGTACCATATGACTTATAAATCTTTTCCGCTATTGACACTATTCTCTTTAGCACATGCACATAGAAAAGATTACGTGTAATTACGTGTATGGCACAAATGCCTGTTTGGCTTATAGGTTTGAACAAAAGAAAAATTGAACACAAATATAAATTTTTGTGAAAAAAATATAGTAAAAAATGGTTCAAACCACGCACAGGCTAGTAGCTTGAATTTTACTAGAAGTCCGGAAAAAACGGGAAGGTATGATCTTTATATTTCAATGGTGCTAATAATACTTGTTTCGTAGTCAATTTGGACAACTGTTAAAGTATAGTGACCCGAATTCAGTTTGGTCGAATCTGAAAAGCTCGCGGTGCGACAAATTGTGGTGAAAAACAAAAGTAAGATTTTTCATGAGATCTGTGGTGGTAGCGGAAGCATCGGGCTGGTAGGCCCAATCCCGTAGAGCCCCCGTAGTACGGACTTTTGCTGTTGGGGTGTTTAATTTATGTTTTTGGACCCTTAGGGTTTAGCCTATACCTGTTTATATGATGTATTGCGTTGATGTTTAATGATTAGCGAATTTTGAGCCTCCCTAGTGCCTCCACTGTAATCTTTATGAGTTTAGTAATTTTTTTCTTCTCTGCCCGTGGTTTTTTTCCGTTTTGAGTTTACACATAAATTTTATATGTTTTTGTTCTTTGTTTCTATCGCATTGATTTTGCAACAACAACTAAAACCATAATGGCACAAAAGCAGAAGGAAAATCGCATTAGCTTGAAAGTCTTGGTTGACAAAGAGAACACAGTAATCTAGGCAGAATGTGATCACGATTTTGTCGATCTTCTCTTTGATTTCCTGACAATCCCCGTCGGAACCATAATGAGGCCTGCCTGCAAAAATTGCCCGGCTGTTTTGTTCGGTTGCATCAACAATCTGTTCCGCAGCGTTGAGAATATGGACATTCGGCATTTCAGAACCGCAGCGTGTAAACCCATGCTGCTAAGTCCTCGCAACGGGGCCGAAACCTCATTGCAAAAGCCTGAAACTGAAGATCCACGATGCCGCTGGGACTAGAAATTCTTCCTCTGCTCTGATGAATGCACAGCCTCGAAGTTTAAGCTTTAGAGTTATTACAAGGGTGCCGTTTGTGAATCTGGAAAGGCTATGAGTAATGAAATATCTCTCTTATGGAGAGAGCCGGAACAAGATGAAGAAGTGTTTGGTAAAGTGATCAAAAGATATTCGATCAGTGATTACTTGGAAGGGAGGCCCTTGTGTGCTTCAGCGACCATATCTTTGTAGACAAAGCATGGGGTCACCGATTGGAGTATCATTGGGGAAGAATATTCAATTTGGAAGCCGATGAGGTACGTAAAAATGACATTTATGTCTTCTTCAATATTCACATTTGTCATAAAATAGAGGAAGAAATAGAAAAAACAAAAGAGTCTAGAATTTAGAGAGAGAAAAAGATGAACAATAGAGAGAAGATTTGATTTTTGAAAATCATTAGTCGATATGGTAGTCTCAATTGCTAACAAATGTTAATGGAAACTATCTTACTAGAGAGAAACTTAATACTACTTATTTTTTCAATCATGTTGTTTTTCTTGGTAATTTTTTCTTGTTTCTCTCATAAGGTTTTGAATTTGCTCTTTTGCTCGCTGGTATCAACGCCACCTTTGACGGAGAGTCTTCTGAAGCAGAGACAAGCGCATCATTGAGCTTGATACATTACTTTCCAAGAAGAGCATTTGGGCCTCGGATGATAGAGGCGACGGATCAGGAACAGAAAATCACTGTCAAGCTTTTTGTGAGCAAGTCTAAGAGGGCGCTTATTTTTGCCGAAGCGAAGAAAGACTTCGTCAATCTACTCTACAGTTTCCTTACTATCCCACTTGGTCATATCTTTAAGAAAGATTATGGCGGTCCTTTAAGGGGCTGCGTAATTAATTTGTACAAGAGCGTCCAGGATCTTGATGAGCAATGCTTCAAGTCAAAAAACCACAAGGATCTACTAGTCGGTCCGAGGTACCTATAAATGACATTGAGGAGAGAAATGTGCATGTTGGCAGGGAGAGGGAAGCCCATGTATTCGAAATTTCGAATGCATATGATATATAATATTATATAACGAATGAGTTTTGGTTTTTGCAGGCATTGCAAATTCTTCCGTCTTCGTTTATTTCGGAGGCTGCTCTTACCTGTGCCTTCATGTGGAATTAGAGCAAAGACTTGCTGCTGAAATGAAGTCATGGCGTTTTGCACAATGTTCTTGTTTTTTAGGGTTGTCTTTGTTTGTAGTTTCTAAGTACTTATTTTGTATGGTTGTCCTTGTCGCTAGCAAACTAAATTGTTACTTTATCTCTGTAGCGTGTGTTTGTGGTAGTGATGTCTTTTGTCTGTTTGAAACTGGAACTCATGGGTGTGAAAAAAGTGCTTTATGTGTTCTTTTTGTCGGCTTGAAACTGGATCTTACTGGATCTTATGGGTGTGAAAAAGTGCTTTATGTTTTCCTTTTGTCTGTTTGAAACTGGATCTTATGGGTGTGAAAAAAGTGCTTTATGTCTCCTTATTATAGTGTAATTGACTATTTTAGTTCAAACGAAATCTTTTTATTACTATAATATAAAATTAGTCTCTTGGCTCCATTGACCCATTAATTTACGGGTCCTCAATATTCTAGGATAGACTATATTCTTTCTTTTTTCTCCCCAAACTGAATGACATCATCATCCATTTAACCCATAATCTTTGTTTTTGTTTTATTTTTGTTTTTTTTCTAACCAGGTGTTTGGATGGATGGTGGAAACTACAGTTGTCATCATTTTTTTAGTTATAAACAGTGTAAAGCTCTGACATGCTATTATAACAATAAAAAAACCGCTACAGTGTAAAGTTCTCATATGCTACAATAAAAGTAGTTTTAACCAACAGTTCCTACCACCCTTCCAAACATCCTCTAAGACATCAATTATCATTTTTGTTCTCTTTATTTAGTAGGAAAAAATACTTTATGTGCACAACTTCCTTTTTCTTCTTACACCCTCTTAAAGTGTTTGAAAGAAGAATTCAAATTATGAGTTTGAAAGAAGAATTCAAATTATGATATATGTGAATTTTATACTATTTACGGTTAGAATTTTAAAGTTTAAATCACTCTTCTAGATGCCCTGTGTATACTTTCTTTCCTTCTTGCTTTTTTGAAATACCCTTTACACACACTACTAATTATTTGGTTTGATTCGCTCATTCTCTCTTTCCACAATACCAAACCCCATTCGTATTTGCTTTGTTTCTATTTTTCTTCACCTTCTCTATTCCCATTAGTCATTAATATATTGATCATTGTGTTTGTAATTATATTTTATTTTTAAAATTATATTGAAATATTTATAATAGTGTATTAATTACAGATCTTTAAAAGAAAATAATGATATGACGATAATGTAAAGGCCTGCTACGGGACAAGTATAGCATATTGCTTCTTAAAATTTTATTTTTGATTATATCAAGAAACTCTTCTTTTTATTTTTTAGTATATAATTTTCTTTCTTTATTTTTGTCTCACTAAAATGAAATCCCGGATGTATCACTGCTTCAATGCATAGTGCATATGTTAATGATCCAGAGTGTTTAGAAGATTGGAGTTCAAACTAGTTTTATATACGTTACACTTTAAAGTAATATACTGCAATCTATTTTTTCTATGGACTTTTGTTAGACATTTTTAATGAAAATGTTAATGGCAGTGTTATATTTAGTATCGTAAAAAAAGATAGATAGTTAATGTCTTATTTATTTTGTTCTGCTATGTTATTTTAATTGTATATAGTTTTTTACCATGATTATATGGCTTTGAAATTTATAAAAATAAGTTTTTGATTTAAACAACTTAAAATGTGACAGTGATTACATGAAAAGATCAAGATAAATAGAAGATTACACTTCATACCCGGAGGGCTTATAAAATGAAGATCACTTCTCCTGGAAGCTTTCAACTAGAAAAAGTTGGGGCAGAAAAAAGTCCTCTTGCAAAAAGAAAAAGGCTCCTTTTCCTAACTTTTCCCCCAGATAAAAAGTTGTTTATTTCTTTGGCCTGATATAATCCCGCTTCCTTTGCTTCATATTGACGACAACTCTCTCTCTCTTTCAGATAGTTTTGTTCGCTGCACTTGATCACTGTCTTCATAGAGATTTCTCTTCTTTTTTTGTTTTTTTGAAGGAAAATGCCTCGTCGTGCTGAAACTCATAAGAGAATTGGAAGAAAATATGGCATACTTTTGACACAAGGTATGTTTTCACCACAAGGTAGTTGAACGAAGCCAATTCTTGGTAAATTTTTTTTTTAAAAATTGGTCCATACGATATCATAATTAATTGATGATTTTGATTTTTTTTAAGCCACTAAATTGATCTTATACTCTTTGTAGCTCTGTGTGAACTCAATTATCAGAATTATCTTTTCTTGGGGCTGAACCTGTGAAAAGCTAAGAGAAATGAATTAATATTTGCTTGTTTTTCTTTTTTCTTAATTTTTCCCTATTTTAAATATCCAATCAAGATGCTATTTTTTTTAATGTAATTTGTTTGTTTGGTTGGTTCCTTTTTTTTTTTTTATGTATTTTGCTAACTAACTTTAATTGCTCAAGCTGAAAAAACAAGAAGCTCTTGTCGGTTCACATGGACAATTGAGGACTTTTGGAAGCTTACCGTCAAGAAGCTCTATTCTGATGTTTTCTATGCAGGAGGCTACAAATGGTGACTGAATTCCGTCATATTTGTTGTTGTGGTCGATGGATTAAGCATGTTGTCAATTAATTAGCCATATGTGATTTGAATTGAAACCTGCAGGAGGTTATTGATTTTCCCGAGGGGGAACGACGTTGATTATCTTTCAATGTATCTAGATGCTGCTGATTCGGCAACTTTGCCTAACGGATGGTCTAGAGAAGCCCAGTTTAGCTTATCTATAATAAATCAGATTAATAAGGATGACTCAATTAGAAAAGGTATGATAATCGCTGTAATAATGATGTCCCTATAAAGAATTTACTAGCGTGAAATAGCATAACGATTATCAGATAGTGATAACTATTACGCACGTGGCTAAAATTTGTGTTCATTTGTATTCTGCAGAAACACGGCGTGTGTTCAATGCAAGCAAGAGTGACTGGGGTTTCACTTCATTTATTCCTCTTAGCGAACTAAATTGTTCTGCTAGAGGTTATATTCTTGATGATACATGCATCGTTGAAGCAGAGGTATATTGTTATTGAGTACTGCAAAAATAAGGACAAAAAGAAGAAAAGAAAAAATTGCATCTTAGAGTATGGTGACCTGAATTTTGTTTGACCTAACTCAAAAAGCTTACGGTTCGACAATTGTGGTGAAAGAGGATTTTTTATAATATCTGTGATAGTAGCAGAGAGATCAAGCCGACATATATGATGTATGTTGGAATTTTAGCAACGAATTTAAGGATTCAAGAAGAACAAGAAAATAAAATGATAAGATTCAACACCAAAGATTTTACTGAGGTTCGGACAAAGACTGTCCTATATCCTTGTTGAGTTATCCCATAAGAAGCTCTTTCGCTATAAAAGAAAGAAATTACACTCTCAATCCTCACTAAGAAAGTTAAACAAAGAAGAACCCTAACTGCCCAGCAACTAAAAATCCAAGAAAGAACTTCGTGTTTACAGAGAAGAATATCCACTGGAATCAGTCCTACAACCCAGATTCTCTCTCAATCCTAAAACACCATAGCCCTCTTTCTCACTCTACAATAGGTTTCTATGCTTTGAGCTCCTCTCTCTCTCTCTCTAAAATCACCGGAGGCACCAATGAAAACCACACACAAACCCTAACTCAACATTACATATTTATATTAGTTAATACAGCAAGATAAAGGTCCACGTGTAAGGCTCAAAATTGTGCTCTGTTGCGTTAAGAAATAGCTTCACGTAAACGACCTGTCGCAAGCCTTTCAGGTGTAACTCTTCTCTTTATGCTGTCGTTTTAGTGGAGTTATTGTGTTAGGGTTTGATCATTATCGTTTCTAGTCTTTCTAATCATCACCATCTTGTAATCTTTTTGAATTTAGTGATTTTCTTTTCCTTTGCCTATGGTTTTTCCCCTCTTAAGTTTCTATGTAAATCTGTATGTGTCATTGTTTTTTTTTAATCGCACTATTTTAGTAACATTTTGTAAACTAAGAACCACAAAGTTTTGGTCGTATGAATTATATACTCAATCATTTTTATGATATCATACTGTAATGTTTTAGGTAAGATTGTGTGGTGTGGACAAAGAGGAACTAAAGACAAAGGAAGAAGCTGAAGCATGCCTCGATACTGTCATAAAGGTAACATTAATTTGTAGTTGGTTCACACGTGTTTTTAGTCCTTGTGCTTGGAAAATTTTTGAGGGAAATAACTTTGAATTTCCTTGATTCAAATAGGATAGGGAAAAAAGAAAAACACTGATTTGTCGGGTACAGTAGGAGCAATGAATCTATTGACATAATCCTATTCATAGGAAAAAAAACTATTGGTAACCTAGAAATAACCAATATCTGATTTTTCAAATAGTTTGCAAAGTTGGGAAGAGGATGAATTTCTAGTACAATGTTTACGTTTAAATTTCCTAATAAAAGGAGGGAAGATTCTACAGGGGGGGCCCCATATCCAGGACCATTATTCGCCATTGTTTGAAGTTAGATGGTGCATGTTCAATGGAGCTGTGAACCGTGAAAGAATTCTTTAGACAATATCATTACACCCACTTTATAAACATTGTGCGAATAAAATTGTGCCGTCGTGGTCAATGGATCCTACGATGAGGGAACCTCTTAAAAAGATCAAGGAAATAGGGGTTGATTATTTGTTCATTTTTTGTAACAGAAGATCATCAATTGGACTCAATTCAGCAGTACCTTTAACTAGCTATCATATTGTAATGACCCGAAAAATTCAAACGTTAATAACTATAATTAATTGAGGGTTTGTCCCTCATGACTTAGCTAAGTACTTAAGAAAGTACAAGTTTAGCATTTATTAACACGCATATTTAAAGGTCTTAATAGCCGTAAGACCTTAGAAATAATTAATGTTGTGAATGCACAAAATTATGTGCTTTATTTATGAAACATGTAATAATGTAATGTTATGATAGTACATTAAAATAATTAAAAATAATTATTTAATGTGCTAAACCAAGAATTCATGATTTATTAATTTTATGCATGAGCCAAAAAGACAATGTTATTTGGCAAAAGTGGAATTTCCAACGTACTATGATTATGTGAAAATTCCTATGTGATGTCAGTTCAGTAAGAAAAACCCAGATCTATAGTGATCAT
>CAMOHE010026832.1:0-10578 GCA_946598075.1 Artocarpus hirsutus
TGCAGCTGTGAAGCAAGAGGACAATCGGAGGCTTTTTCATAATGCTGCTCTCAGAAAGCGTCGGAAAGAATTGGGCGACCAAATAGATTCATTGAGAAGACCAAACAGGGTACTTATTAGATGCCTTGTATTTTTAATTGGACGGTTTATTTTGACATTAAAACTTCACACCTGGAATTATTATACTGATTCTAAAGCTAATTTTTGTATCGGAGCTAAACAGAAGAAGAAAATGGAAAGGTGATGGGTGATGGATGATGTTCATGTAGTGATTGAGAAAATGACAGCCCAAAATTTTTGGGTTTGTAGATAAAGCTTTTTTTGGGTGATAGTAGCTTTAGGACTTAGCTGAATGGATTTAGAACATACATAATCTGCATCATCTTAAAAATATTCTTTTGAGAGCTCATTAGTGCTTCTGGTGTTAACAAGATGTCTGTAGACCAACTTAGTTTAAGAGAGAGATACAAGGTGCAGCAAGTTAATACCAGTTGATTCTCTCCAAGTTAAAGAGAAAAAAATGTGATTGGTGTGCCCATCTACCTTCTGATTAATTAAAAGATCCTAGCTTTATGCTACAAAAAGTTTGTCGAGTTTGATGCCTGCTGAGTAAGGTGATATGGAATTCTTTAATTTAAACAACATTTTTTGGTGATATTGTTCAGATAAACAATTTTGGAATTTGCGGTATTTGAGTTTTGTGTTTTGTTTTTGTAGTAGAGAAGCATACTCATTTTGTCATCAGTTGTAGCTCCTATTCATCAATATCTTAGCGTAACCTGTTTACAGGAAAATGGAGATGTTGGTGATGATGGCCTCAATCGTGGTGTGCAATATCCATTTTCTGTAAATGAAAAAGTCGTAATTAAGGTAATTCCTTTGCATTCCTTTTAATATGAGAGAAATATTATGGAGAGGGAGTATAAAAGAGGATGGAGGACTAGAGGTATACCAAACCAGCAAAACAACACAAAACAAGAGAAGAATAACCCAAATTTTCTTGTTTATTGAAAGAGGTTTAAATGCCTGCTTATCTAAACTCTGTCTTTTACTATATCATTAGGTTAATAAATTGATCTGGTTTCTTACTGAAAAAAAGGCAGTTGAAATCCAAGAGATGTTGAAAGCTGTACCCCACTTCCCCAAAAACAAAGAAATAAAAAAAAAGTGTCTTGACATTTTTTTTGAAACTGGAAGCGGATTGTGTTAATGGTAAAAAAATCAGTAACCAGTAAATACAAAAAGGGTTTTTTTTTTTTAATTTTTGTACACTATTTGAAGTTCAATTCCTACCTTTTTCCAGTCAACATTAAATTTTGGCCCCAAAAAGACCGCCCTTTAAGAAGAAAATGTCTTTTTGGAAAGGCTCTAAGAAGAAAATGTTAAAATCCAAAATATTTTTAAAATAAATTTAAAAACTAAACAACAACAAAATCTATCCAAAAAACAAAAACGCCATACAATCTGCAGAAAAGTGAGAGAATACAAAGACTAAAGTCTCCACCAGCATAACTACAAAGAATAATCGATCACAAAAAAAGGGGGGGGGGGGCACAACAAATCTCCAAAAACCCAATTAACAAAAAAGGGGAAAAGTTCCATCTCAATAGCGAGGGAAGGCCACCGACCCCAACCCAATTTAATAGGAAAAAACTCTTCACAATAGATCGTTAGCACAATCTGATACCCACCCTTCTGCCATCATCGTCTCGAAACCTGCCACACCGTCTGCCACCATTGGTAGATCTGTGGAGCCTGCTACCATTACTGTTTGAGTCTCGTGCCATCCTCATGAGATCTGTTAGTCTTGCTGCTGTCGCTGTGTAGATTGTCGAGCCGGCCACTCTGGTCGCCAAACTCCCTCGTGAAGGTGTTTAACAGATTTGAAAATGGTCGAAACAGTCGTTTTACCTCTACTTTGCAAACACATTGAATTTTTCTTGTTTTGTTTGTTTTAGTATTGATATGACTTTTGAATGATAATGTGAAAAAACCTTGCTTTAAGTATTTGGCGAGGTTTCTGTTGTGAGCCTGATAAATTTGAAAGTTTCTATCTTGAGATATATATTTTTTTTCCTTTTTTTGTTGGGAAAAAAAAAACTATGATCATATGGAGGCTTCCAAAGTAGTCTTTTTTTTTTTTTTTTTTTCATAATAATAATAATAATAATAACAGGATAAGTTTTTTGGATTTCTTAGATACTTTTTGTTAGGGTAATTAAGTCTTTTTCTGAGTCAAAATTGATTTTCACTGAGAAAAAGGTATGAATTCATAGTAATTTATAATTTAAAGGTATAAACGGTACGTCTCAAAATACAAGGTATATTTGTTGATAGCCTTAAAATACAGGTATGAGAACCAAAGAAAAAAAAAAAAAAAATACAAAAAAGAGGAAGAGATTTCCTCAACGAACAGACCAAAACAGAGATGGGCTATAAAAAGGGTGCCCAATATTTTACTTTGTCCTGCCAAAAAAAATGAAAAAAAAAGACTCTTCGTTCAGGCATGTTTACTCTCTCTACTGGTTATCAAATTGTATTGTTAATAACTGCTTACTTCACCAAAATCAGAATGTTGAAGGGAGTATTTAATTCTGCAGGGGAACAGGCGGACACCAGAAAAATTTGTGGGCAAAGAAGCTGTCATAACATCCCAATGTCTCAATGGCTGGTGTGTGGAAGTATTTCACCTTTTTCTTTATTTTTTTTAAGCCTTGGTTAGGCTTGTACTTTAGACTGCATGTCCTTTCAAAAGGGGGAAAAAAAAAATTCTCATGTGACATTCAGTTTCATCTATTTTTCTCTAACGTTTGTATTCAGCATAGCTTACTCAGATAATTAGTAGTAGCAGTAGTAGTAGTAATAACACTAACAATAATAATAAAATAACAACAACAACAACAACAATAAATAAATAATAAATAATCTTGCATTTTAGTTTTCAGAACGTTTGAATCTGAGCTCTATGATCCATGTGTTGGTTGAAAGTTTTTTGTAAAAGACAAATATTTTGTTCTTGTTTCATATTAGTACCTTTCTTCATTCCCAGTGCTAATGTCTGATTGTAATTACTACAATTTGTTGATTTTATTTATTTTTTCCCTTTTACTACATTTATCTCTATTTCTATGTCGAATTTTGAAGCTCTCTCTAAATCTTGTGTGTTATGAAGTTTTTTTCTGGAATTTGCTGAATAGCACATTTAGTCATAATATGAAGGCTGTTTCTTGACATTCGGTGTGCTTTCGATTTACGTTCTCTCTACCGTTGGAGAAAATTTTGAGTGAGTGACTCCTCCGGGCTCGCTCAGTATGTACCGTTTTGAGTGATTAGTTGAAAGACAAACCGAACTTTTGTTTTCTATTGCAAAGCTGCCCCCTGGAACCATCTCTTTTTGATGCCTTTACTAATGTGTCCATCCTATTCCTGTAGGTATTTGCTTAAGATTATTGAAAGTGGAGAAAATGTCCGGCTTCAATATCGTTCTCTGAGGAAGATCCAGAATCCGTCTGCTGCCGAGGAACGATGCTCATCACAGCCTATTCAAAACAGCACCTCGTAAATACAATAATTTCATTGATGCTAATTATTCTTCAAACCTGATGGTGTTGGCCAGAAATTTGTAGCACCTACTTATCTTCTATTCAGATCTCTTGTAAGTTTTCTTTGATTCTAATGTTGCTTTGTGTTGCTAGAGTAGTTGGTCTATCTGAGTGGATTTCTGTTGGATGCTTGTAAATAGAAAAAGAGAAGCCGTCGCCGGTAGTTGTTATTTAGCTATTGAGTGAAGTAACTGATTGTTATACTGATTTTTCTGCACTGGAGTAAGCAGAGTTTTGAAACGAATAAATTTAGCCAACTTTGGAATTTGTTAGATTGTTTCTTCAGCTAGGTGGTCGAATCATAGAAAACTAATCGGCAATGTTAAAGACTCGTAATTAGTTAAGAGTACGTTTGGCAATATAGTTAGAATCAATAAATTGAAAGCAAGGTTGGTTGGAACCAAAATTATACTATTTGAGTTGAGTTCTGGCTCTAACTAGTTTTTGGACGGGGTGTTCAAAAGTGAGTTAGAAACCTAAAATAGTTGATGGTTTTTTAAGTTAGAATTTAGAACTCAGAAAAGAGTGAAATATTTTTGAATTTATTTATTATTTTTTAAATTAAACATCATTTATTTTCTTCATTGTAAATTGGTACATGTAATTAAAAATGATCCATTAATAATATTGTGCGTCAATTATTTTAGGTTCGGAGGAAAAAAAATGATTGCTTTGGGTTGTAAAGTTTTAAATCCTCAAATAAATTATATGAAGAATAAATAAATAAAAAGGGTGGCTTAGTAATAACAAAGTAGAACAAAACACTAGGTATGAGATAAGTGATAATGATGGAGTCGTTCAATGCACAAATATTCTTTTCTTATATCTACACTTCTGGCCCCATGAGATTTTGCCGTATTATATATTGTGCCAATGCATCTCTATACTGACCCTTGCCCGATGGATCTTGACCAAGTTGCGGTCCTTGTGGGATTCAATCCGCAACGTCGCCACGACCATCATCAACGTATTCTGTGTTTCCTGGTTCTATCTCCGAAACCAGGGTTGCATCCCCAGCATACTGTCCCATAAGTCTATCTCCCTCGGTGGTTATATTGGTGAAGTTATGGACCACTGCACAGATGATATGTCGTTCCACGACATGGTGTTAGTATGCATCCCCTATTTGCGTCTCCGGAATCCCCCAAGAAGTATTTGCAACAAGCGAACGGTTGATAATTAGAAATTCGTTACCGACTATTGAAAACAAGCTCTATACTTGTTATTAATTGGTGGTATAGGAAACCCATGTTCCTCACTTGCCATCCGATGCATAAGAGAGTCATATGTTGATCCCTCGAGGCCAGTGAACTTCATATCAAACGAACACGCTGCCAATATGTTTTGCAATAGCATGCCTTTTTTATTATACCATTGGTCCCTATCGGTTGTGGGGAGGACACACGGCATGTGTGTGCCATCAATTGCCCCTATACAATGCTAGAAGAAAAAAAAAATAATAATAAAAAAAAACTAGTTAAATTGAAAATTGACAAAAAAGTTTGCAACCCAATATAGATGCAAATGGTTAAGCAATGGTATGAGAAACTCTTACATCAAAATAGTGGTATTTGTTTCTATTATTCTAGATAAGTTTTGGCAGCTTGTTATAGTTGGATGGCTTGATACAACGAGACTTTATAGAACATATTGCTCAAATACCTCACCAAAGCACCAAGATATTGTCTTGCTAGAATGTTGCCGCTAGTCTTGTGCCCCTCGATTTGTTGTTGAGTGATACACAAAATATGCAAGAATATAAAAAGCTTCTCATCTACGTTCTTATCCCACTCGTACTTAGTGGCATTGTTTCTTCTAAAATATTATTGAGTACTCTAATTTGATTGCGCATCATTCGTACTTTGCTATAAATCACCTCTGCATTACCCTCTAACAGCTCATTTACTTTCATATATCCTGTTAAGGCGATGTGTACACAAGGCATCTAATAGGTCTTAGGGACATGCAAAGAATGCCAAAGTAGTGCAACCATTAGAAGAATGATATCATCGTTTCCCCCATTAGAGGATCTACCTATTGAACACATATTTGTTAACCTACAACAAGAACACATCAATTATGGTCATAATGTAGAGTTTAATTAACAAATATGAATAACATAATAGTTGCAAACCAAGTACACGCATACTCAAGGCTAGGCATAGATAGCAGCAAAGAGCAAAATAATTGTATAAAAAACAAACTCACATAACTAAAAATATGTTTTCACGTTAATGTGAACCATGGTCTGCAACCAAAGACAGGTTAAAAAAAAAAAACAACAACAAATACAATCAACTCAACATATCTAGACTGTTGGAAAAATAGTACGCAGCGAAATTTTAAAAATTTTATATTAGAGTATTTTTTAAAAACAAGTTTGACATGTTATATGTATAAATTAACTAGATGTTACTAACCTCTGAATGCCGAAGAACTCCCGCAATTAGTGAAGAGAAGTAACGTTTCAGAAGGACCTTAACCAACTGGCCTTCTTTGCTATTCTTTATCCACGATCAGAGTGAGTGTGGGCTCACATGTATAGCTCTTCCACCAGGTAACTCTCTTTCCAACCAATTGAGAGAACCCAAAGCTAGTGTTCATGATTTATGAACAAAAGCTCTCAGGGAGTTTCAGAATCTCACCAACAGAGTTTTACTCTTAATCTCTCAACTGATCTAAAAAATAGTGAGATTCACTCCCTTTTTATAGAGGTTGGGTCCAGGAGTCAGTTCTTATCAGACAATGCCTCAAAATTGGAATGAGAATCAAATTCGGATCAATATATGATGAAATTCGCGTGAAAATACGTGATCCTTTTATCGCCCATAGGCAAGCTGATCTGTCTAATCGACAGGCCGAATTTACCCCATCGGTAGGCCAAACTTGAAGATCGGCATTCCAAACTATCAATAAAAAATCTTAACAAATCTTTTATTTTCCACCCGAGATTTTATAGGATAAAATCTCAATAATTCAATAAGTTTATCTTGAATTAATTTTGTCACAAAATTAATTCAACCGATAAACAGACATGAATTATTTGATTCTTTCAAATTTTAACAAATCTAATAAATCTGACATAAGTCACCAATTATTGAAAAAGCACGCCATATCGTTACAAGATTTTGTGAGCTAGCAAATGGGACTAAATGGACCTATATAGTTCAAGTTTTCGATAATTATGAAACTCAATATCCTAGATATATATTTCATAATTATCAACTCCAACGCTACTTCATTAAAAGATTGGAGCTGCATTCTCGAACTATACAGAATTACAAAGCCCGTGTAGCTAAGTCTCTATGACATATCATAGTGTATCGTATCCCCATAGGATTATCCATAATCGGCTTCAAGACAAGTTTTATCTTGGTTTCCCGATTATTTTTATCATACGTTTCATTATCTCACCATCGAAAAACTTACTATTCAAAGACAGTATACCATTCGGTTACAACAATGTATCCAAATGGTTGAGCGTTTCAGTTTTTCAATTACATGATAACGCATATAAGAGGATATCATTACTCCTAAAGAGGAGCTATGGATTCTATATCTATGAATAACAGGTCTACGCTATCAAGAGTCATGCCTCCAACATACCAGCATACATACCACTATTAAAATGTAGGTATCACCCTTTGGTACATCAAAAGACACAAGTCAAGACAACGGGCTCACTATTCATCTTAGGATTAAGATACAATACAAATGATTGTCTAAAGTGAATCAATTTGTTGAGACAAAATTATTAATCCAAATTAATTCACTTTATGTCTCGATCCAACACATCGTCACTTATGACAACGTGCTAATGTTTCTATTAACGGAGTCCACCTCCGATGGTCAAGACAAACCATCTCCCAATAGGAATATAGACAACATAACAATCTTTACATGAATAAAGTGCCCAACTTTATTCCCTCGATTGTGGATCTTATGTTTTAGATCGTCACCTTAAGAATTGTGTCTTCCGTATAATCTGTCCATCGTATGCCTAATTCTTAAAGGTTTAGAATGACAGTCTCAGACTATTGTTTGCTTAATATACATTCAACAAATATGAATGTAAAGAGGACAAGATTTGATATATTAATAATAATTAAATTCTTTATTGATAAAAATGTCTCCAAATACGTATTACATTTTTACTCCTTAGGGCATACACGTCTAACATAGACTACCGCTTGATAATCAATTAAAAAAACCAAAAATATTGTCTACAAACAACTCAAGCTCATCTTGAGTTTAAGATTCAAAATACTCTTTGGTAAGGCTTAAATTTGGAGCGAAGAAAGGAAAAAAATCCTCATCAATATTGCCTATAAAAATACATCATGAACATTAAGGTTTGTTATATTTGTTAGTAAACCTATGATTTCAAATGATAATTTTCACTATCTATCCAAATGTAAATTTGTTCCTCATACAAATTAGCATTTTAGTTACACATACAAACATAAATTTGAATAGCAGTTTAAATCACTTTATTCAAATGTTTCAATTCAAATCATCCAAGTTTGAATCTACGAATGGGGACTATCTCTCAAGTATGCGTGTTTAACGTACTATGATTATCTCTTATTGAATTCTGTTAAAGGAGATTGAATTATAAGAAAATGGTAGAAAACTAAAAAGTTAAAGATTTTAAATTCTCCAATTTTTTAAATTATTAATTTTGAAAATACTTTCATCATAAAGATAGCATTACTTATCATAATGCGAAGTTAATCGGAATTTGTAACAAAAGGACTACCCCAAAGTGAAGGTTTTTTTTTTTTTTTTTTAAAGAATCGAAATTGTTATGATCAATGAAGGCAACGATAACTATTTTATGAAAAATAGAGTTTCCTCCAACTAAATTAACTCATCATCAATATTAAAAGATAAGAATAATAAGCTAGACAATCTGATAATAACACTCCAAAGTAATTACAAATCTAAGAAAAATTCTTCGTAGTTTAGATGATTATCAATGCATTAGACACCACGAGAAGGAGAGTAAGACTCAAAGAGATTGAAGATAATAAAACCACCACAAAGTCTGAGAATAAAAAATAATTTTAAATAAGTATGTGATTAAATTGATATTATTATTAGAAAATTAAAATTTAAAAACAATTTGAATTTTGAATCTTTCTTGTTATTGTTTCTACAATAACTTCCCTTTGCTTGAATTTTTTCTTCCATAGCTGACCCACCCAATATCGTCGATTGAAAGGTTATTTTAACGATTAATATTAAAAAAATTACAAATAATAATTGAAACTCTCACAAAAAAAGCCAAATCAAAATTACCACAAGGAGTAAAACCAAGACAAGTAAGATCGGAACCTTAGTTATTCTATACCTTGTAGTAGAAGGAAAAAGGTACCAGTTTAGGGATTCATTTTGGGTCCCTTTTTGATAAATAAATTCGAATTAGTGATTTGATTTGAGTTATGTAATTTGAATTAGGATTTGAGTTAATGATTTGAATTGTTATCCGAATTGACTTTTAGATGTGTATTTAAGTTTTAATCTGAGTATGGAATAAAATTAAAATTTGTGTTTAGATAGGTAGTAAAAATAGTTTTTCCTTTATTAAAAAATTTAATAAAATCATAATATTAATGATATTAAAAAATATGCAATATAGATCTTAATTTATTTCTCTCTTCACTAAGAACACAGTGAAAAAAGAATTATCTCATTTGGATATCAAATGATGAAGTTATGATTTTTTCCTCAAATATAGGAGAGAATTTTAGCTTTTATTGTAGCAAAGATATCTGAGCATCAAAAGTTATCAGAACTCTAAAAACTTGGATTCTTAACACAAAGGATTTGGATTTTGGAAGAAACAAATATGTATTAAAAGGATTCTTAATATTTGAATCCAAATTTGAGTCCATTGAGTCCAAAGAATACACAAAACAAATATGGCCTTTATTATTACCCTACATTAAACTCTAAAATCTGGGTTTTAATTTGGTATGAGAATTATTGCTATAATATTTCCAAATATGTAAAAGTAAGAATATCTATGATAAACGTGTTAATAATGCTATCAGCAAGCAAAATTGCAAAGTCAAAGTTTTGAAAAGTTTATGAAAATTGTAACTGACTTTGTTATGAAAAGTAAAAAAGTTAGACCAACAACTAAAGTTGACGATAAGGGTTCTTGAGAATAAAATAATTAAATAAATAAAATGATAAATAGCTTGGTTGGTCTTTAATATTTTTTAAAACGGTGTAATTTAGTCTCTAATTTTTTTATTTAATTGGATCTAACATTTAAAAAATACGATTTGACCTCCAACCATTATATTTGACTATTAAAAAATGTTTTGACCTTTTTAATAAGATAATTTTAATAAAATAGCCAATATATTTTAAAGAAATTAAAACTAAAACATGAAAAAAATAAAAAAAAGTAAAAAAAATAAGTATATATTATTAAAATTAGTTTTTTCTACTGTTGATTTCTTTTTCAAACAAAAATCAATTCTTTATTGTTCTTACCCACCCAACCATGACAGGAAGGAAAAAAAAAATCTCTGATCCCAAAAGGTCTGTTTAGTAAATGTATTTAAATTATGGTGATTTGGATCATTTTGATTTGAGTATTGTGATTTGAATTATAATCCGAGTTACTGTTTGATTTTGACAGTTTTTAAAAATTTGAGTTAGGTAGAAGATTTAAGTATGTGTTTGGTAAGTGTTTAGAATATTGATTTGAGTTATGAATATGTGTTTGGTACATTATAGATTTGGATTCAAATTTTTCGTGCTTCTTTTTGAAAATTAAAAAAATTTATTAGAAAAACAACACTTATTTTCAAAAGTGCATTAAATTAATTTACAAATAAATTATTTTCATTTCATTAAATGCAATGAGAATTCCATGCTTGATGCACGTGAATACAATATTAAAATAATATTAAAATGCTCTTCTAAGTTTATTAACTCTTTGATTTTGCCTATCGATTCT
>CAMOHE010026834.1:0-20172 GCA_946598075.1 Artocarpus hirsutus
AAATAAGAGACAAATTCCTTCTTAACCACTCACATTCCTCACATGATTTACTTTATATCCAACAACAATCTATTCCATCATCCTGTTAAAGATAATATTAGATTGTGTCAAAATATAGAACTTGTCATGTAGGAAACCATGATGATTTCAGGTCAGAGGACTAGGATAATACTATTGTGATGAGAATCACTTATGACAATTACCTATGTAGTATTCCCATAGCGAGTCGATCCAATACATCATTTCTCAAATATGTATCTATGAGTTGACTTAGTATCTCATACGCATGATTAGTAAAACATAATCATCAGTCAAACTTCATACTAGTCTTCATTCATTATTATCCCAATAATAATGATCGACTAGGGATAATTGAGAATATAGTTCAATTTTCACCTAAGAGTTTTACTATCAAGTCATATACTTGATGACCTTAGGCAGAATTAACTATTCATTAAAAAATAAAAATAATAATGAAAATGCCTCTTTATTAATAAAATGCAAATATAATGAAGTCAATATGTGGTCATTACATAATTGGCCTAGAGCACATCACTAACAGTCTCCACTTTTTCCACGATGCAAGATGAGTAGAAAATATATGGCTCTCCTTTTTCACCGAAGAAGACAAGAAGAATTATTTTTATTTTTAATATTTTTTTTATCTTTTTCTACGACTATTATGATTAGAAAAATTATTTCTAACAACTTTTTAAAAAATTAATTTTGACCTTTTATAAACTATTTCATATTCTTTGTATTGTTTATTTTATTTTGTTCATGTTTTAAATATTAAAATATTGAACCATCATGAATTAGATAAATTAAAACTTTTTTTCTCTTCATTCATCGGTATCCAAGGTTCTGCTTTGGTTATCTGGTGGGAGATTTTTAAAAATTACTTTTTCAAAAAATTTTATTTAGTCAATGATCTTTTTTTTTTTTTTAGTTTTTGAGTATAAAAAAACTAGCTTTTTGGGCATCAAGATAGTTTCAGTTTTTTTTGTTTCCATCCTGGTTAGGTCACTCTCCTCGATACAGTCCTCTTTTTCTTTTCTCTGAAAAAAGCTGAGGCAGTTTTGGTGCTAAAAAAAACCTTTTTTTAGTGTAAAAAAAAAAGGTTGTGTACTTAATTTTAAATTTTCTTTAACCCTTTTTTTCAAAATATCCCTGGTTATCTTGATTATTATATTTATATATGATTGTATGTTTTAATTTGAAAGAAAAATACTATTTTATTTAACATTTACTCGGAAACTACAAATTATGAGAAGGAAAAAGGTGAAGAAGCTGACTTTTGAGTTTAAAATTTATGAGTTTAATTTTTTTTTTTCCCTCTGTCTTTGGCTGTTTTGTCATATGAATTATCTCTCTCTGTTTTTTTTTTTTTTTTTTTTTGTCAATCTTTGCTATCAATAGCCAACTGTGTTAGTCAGGTCATTGGAAAAACCATTGAGTGTTTTTTTTTTTTTTTTTTGGTTTTCTTTCTCTATGTTTTTAAGTAGCTCATAAGTCCTAAGGGAGATATTAAAAGTAGCTCAAAACGGTGATAGTTCCATGCTGGAAGAATCTGTTCCAGTTGAAAGCCTCAAACTCCCTCTATCACAACATTCGTCTGTCTCCAGCCATCATGTCCTTGAACTTTTTTTTGAAAGTGAAACTTGAAACATGTATTTATCGCAAGAAAAGTCAAATGATTTGCTGTGGAGTCGTGTTTTGGCATCTTCCAAATCATTTAAAAGCACAGGGAATCAGTTGATGACAGAAACTACTTTTATGTTTTTTAACATTTAGTAGTTTTATGTTTAGTTGATGTTTGATTAGTTAAGAAAATACAAGTGTATTGGGTTGTTAATTGTGACAAAACAATTGAAAATTAAAATTTCTGCATTCACATCAATCTCTTACCCACTATGAACCTTCCCCAATATTTGTCACCCCTCCCAAAAAAAAAAAAAGTCAATCTTTGACAAAAATAAACTATTTTATCAATTATAAATAGTGTAAAACTCTCATATGTTATAATAATAATAAAAAAATCGTTATATTATAAATCTTTATATGTTATAATAAAAACAGCTCTTACTAATAATTCTAACTACTCTATCAAATACCTTATAAATTTCTCTCGATCATCATTTTTCTTCCCTTTCCTTTTGGTGTAGTTGGTGGTTGGAAAAAAAAGCATACTTACCCAAGCCTCTCAAGGAAAATCTCGTAATAATGAAGAGAGTGGTGTCCATAAGTCTTCAATACAAAGAAGTTGCACATCTTAGTCAAATGTCTTTGGATTCAAACCTATCTCTTTGGCAAAATTAAAATGTCACAACCCATCAACCTGTCTTTTCCCATGACTTTTTTTTTTTTATTCTTGGCTAAAAACACATCATGAACTTCTTAGCCCACTGCCAACCACGTGTATAGTCATTGGTGCAATTATGCCCATTCCA
This sequence comes from Artocarpus hirsutus, assembly GCA_946598075.1. Classification (NCBI taxonomy): domain Eukaryota; kingdom Viridiplantae; phylum Streptophyta; class Magnoliopsida; order Rosales; family Moraceae; genus Artocarpus; species Artocarpus hirsutus. The sequence continues at coordinate 2,451 of CAMOHE010026834.1, forward strand.
CTGTACAAAAACGTTACACAAGTTTATATGGTAATGAAATTCCTTTGATCAGACCATCTGACCTATTCGACAAACAGATACTTTTCTCTTCCTACCACTCTGCCCTCACTATTTCTATTTGGTTATGAGTTTTGAAGCCAAAATAGCGGAAAACATATATTGCCAGACGAAATAAAAGGGTGAAGAGTTCTATAACTAGAATTTTTTGTAAATAAAGGTGATGTATTTCAAATAATAGTTCGAAAATGCTTGGAAGTAATAATATGTTTGAACATTCATACTTATGCGTTTTTCACCTTTTGCATTTAATTTTTCTTTTCGGAAACCATCATTTAATTTTTCACCGTTATTTTAAGTATATTCTCTTCCTGTTTTGGATTTAATGTTTTTTTTCCTCTTTACAAATTTGTTTTAACATATTATTTTATTACGTTATTAACAAGTATTATGAATATTGAAACCTGCTATGATTTTAATTTTGCTTTTCATAGATTGACAATAATTATAACAATTGAAAATAAGAATTAATCAATTTTGGATTATATTTAATTTAAATTTTATCTCCAAATCTTTCCTAAAAAATTAATTTTTAAATTTTTTATTCAATAAGTACTTTATTTGTATTTAAACCTATTTTAAATATATATTTAGAAAAACATTAGATACATTATCTTATTTTAAAAATTATCAAATGTTGATAATCTTATCTATTTAAATATATTTTATTTTCATCTAAGAATTATTATTTATTATCTTTCTTTGTAAATTTGTTTCACTATATTAATTTATTATGTTATTGATGAATTTTGTTAATCTTTGTTAAATTTCACTATAATGATAAACATTAATAAAACTCAAACTATATTTAACTTCGATTTCACATTTAATTTTTCCCTGCAAACTCAATCTTTTCGTTCCTATTTATTTTATAATTACTTTAATTATAATTTAAAGCATTTGAATCTATATTTACTGCAATTAGTTGAACAAAATATTAATAAAATAATTATTAAGAAAAAACATAAAATTAATAAAACATTCTTGATATATATGATAAAATATATTATTACAAGTACAAGTTGAAGAACAAAATAAAAAGCATCAAACCTCATAATCTAAATACATTAGCAAACCTTAAGCAAGGTGTGTTGCGAGAGGAATAAATACTCTATAATATCAATCATCCCAGTATTAGCACTAACGAATCTAAAAGTTTTAAAAAGAATATGTTAAAAAAGAAAAACACAAACACACTAAATATAAAATAAAGACGATCACCACATAGACAAAAACGGTTATTTAAAACGCATAAACATAAACTCTAAACATGCTATAAATAAAACTAAAAGATTACAGATGTAGGTGCAAATCTAATGACTGCTTCCTACTATCTTTATCCCAATCCAACTTCAAAGTTGAAGTGTCAGACTTTGTATAAATAACACATGTTATCCAACAATTCTTCAGCAGTTGAAGCAGAAACAAAAAGTTGTCTCTCCCTTTATTCAATAAAATTCTTTTCCATACCATGATCTAAAAACTTAAACAAACCATCATAAAAGCCATTAACACTCAAAAACCTTAATGGTTTTAAATGAATACCCAACAGTTTACCACTAACAGCTACAAAAATTTCTTCAAGAGTGCCTATGCCACCGGGTAAAACTATAAAAGCATTAGCTATATTGACCATAGTTCTATAGTTCACAATTACGGCCAACTTTTTTTCTTTACACCTATAGTCTTACCACCAATATTACCCTAAGAAAGGACTTTAGGCATGATTCTCAACACTTAACACCATTAAACTATGCCGCCGTTGAAACAACCCCCATCAACCCTAAACTATCTCCCCCATAAACTAAATTAATATTCTTACATGCTAAAACTTGCTCTAAATACTTAGTCGCTTCTAAATAGACTTTATCTTTTCCAGAACTAGAATCATAAAAAATGCAGACAGTTTTAATTTTCCTAGATAAATTAGAGGAAGACATATTTGTCCTTTTTAAGGGTTTCTAAAGGACTTTTTGGCTTTGAGTCCACTTTGCTCAAACTCCTTAAGTCTTGAAGGGGATCTTAAAGGTGATGAAGATACGTACAACTAACAAAAGCAAGATAAATTTTTCAAAGTTTTACTAAACAACTTTGCAAAGTTTTAGAAAAAGGACAAATAATCAGATAAACTTTTGAAAATCGAGACAAAACTATGCAAGTTTTGACGTTGTTTGTAACGCCCCTATATGAAGGTTAGTCGCATTGGATAAATATAAATAAATGTAATTACCCATGAGTCTTTGAAATAAACACTTTGCTTCCAATTTTCATTTTCTTTCTTGTAGTGTAGCACCAAATGTTAAACATACAGTCATCATCATCATATTACAATTCCCAGTCAACATATAACTAAACATAGTTACTATAACTGTAACGCCCTTTTTACGGATGTCACAGATGTTGTTATATTTGTTCCTTATTACTTATAATTATAAAATAAACTTTTTGATAAAAAGGTAATTTGACAGAACATACCCAGGATCCATGCATAACATTTATTTTTTATTTTTTATTTTTTATTTTTTACATATCAATATTTAATAACTTAATCTATTATAATAAATTACTCGATAATAAACATCTATTAAATAGTTTGCCAATACCATTGTAAATTGAATAACTTTTAAAACATCCTTGAAAAACTACTCACAGTTCGGCAGGCCGCCCAAGGCTCTGCAAAATAGGTGACAAATAACAATGAGTTACAAGGGTATTACACCTACAAACATGATCTATTATTATTTTGCTAACAAATAACAACGAGTTACAAGGGTATTACACAAAACAACTAGATTATGAGAAGACAATATAACAAGAATAATAATATGAACAAAACAAAAGAAAAACAACGAATAATTAAAAAAAAAAAAAACAAACCCCTAGGAATCAAAATGCATCTTCGACCTTTTATCTTCATCTTCAATTGTGATTCCTCCATCCACATCTTCAAAATCCCTTGAGATCCAATACATCGTGCAAATTAGAAACAACAAAGACAGAAAGCATATGGATCAAACAAATCAGATAGCAAATATGCAAATACAACCACTTAATCACAAATATATTACACAAAAGAAAATGCGACACAACTTTTGAAACTTAAATTTATAAATGCCACATATGTTAATTGTGGCATAACTTAAACAAATAAATGACTAGTAGTATGACAAAAATAAATATAACTTTTATAAATATGGCATAACATGTAATTTTCTCAAGAAAATTTCATCACCTGTAAGTTGTTATACACTTGTCTTAAATCAATTCCACCATCATATTTATATAATTAACATTTGAGCAGTTCATATCACATGATTGATTTTCAATTCGATATTGTCACTTACTTAAATTGTTTTATTCTACGACACGAAAAGTCAATCAAAACAACTTAATGATGCATCCATGGTACCAAACTGTGTAGGTAAATTTCTGAACTTCCCAAACAATCCAAGACTTTCCTATAGAATTCTCTCTCACGAAATCTTTGGAAAATTTCTCTATCAATCTCTCTTTAGAATTCTTGAAAACGCTAAAAGTCCCAAAACATCCTGCCAATTCTACTATTTATAGGCACTGGGATGCTTTTGATTAGAATCCTGATCTAATCCTGTCGCTTAGATTTGCCGTGCTTTAGACGGATCTTTGGACTATTTATCTGACATGGAAATCCTTTAAATTTGTCTTAAATCTTCTCTTAAAACCCTATTTCTCTCTTAATTTTGCTTTGATTCAGGTGTTTCTCTTTTAGACCTTTCTAAAATGGCATCATAACCATTTAACAGCTATTATATGATTTATAAATTATATGCATAATTTTCTTTTCAAATAATTAGTAATGGCTTAAAAATAGATTGTCGAGTCTTTTTAACTAAATCTACACTTATGAAAAGTACTTATATGTTGATGTATTTTTAACATCAATATAAATAATGAATTAGTTTCGGCGTGCTGCTTCTACAGCCTAGAAAACCTGGTACTTTCTTTTTTCCTTTTTAGATTTTTTTTCTCTCTTTTCTCCCTTTTTCTTTTCTATCCTTCTACCTTTTTTTTTTTTCATACATATTTGCTTTATCTCATTCTTATTCTATTTTCATACTTAATTATTTTTTCGTCCTTAACTTTCATACTCATTATTTCTTGTTAAGATGCTCCACACGAGCTTTTTGATTAGTTTGATATTTATTTGTTAACGTGGTAATAAATTGTCTCCTTTTTGTTAGCGGGTGTAACTTTTTAAGATTAATAAATGTCGTAATTATTTAGGTAATTCCATTTTCCTATAAAAATATTAACTTATATGTCATGAACTTAATTTGTATTAAGTAATTGAGATAATTTTGATATCTTTAGCATTATTTTTGATATTTATAAATAATAAATTTTCAAATTTTTAGACAAATTAACAAGTAAACAGTAAATATTAAATGAAAACTGTTGATGACTTTCTCCTGATCAACATCACGTGTGACTCCGCCGATAGTCGGACAACCTTCCCTACTCTTCTAGGCTTCCCGAAGTGCATCTGCAAGAAGAGGAAAAGCCTCAAAGGTCAAACAACACCGATATGGTGCTAGCCAAGAGCCCTCCAACGCTCAAGTCAGGTACCTGTTCGACCAAGAGAGAGACTGTGGTAGGTGAAAGAGAGTCCACTTACTTTTATGGTAGAATTAATGCTCCTATTTATAATATTTGATGTGGACCAAGTATGGGGTGGGTCTGCCCATAACCCAAATGTTTTGTGATATGGTGTCGAAGTAACAGGTGACAAGTGTCATGATCTTCTTATGTGGAGGATTCCCATCTAAAACTTAAGAAGTTGCCATGTGGTGATCTTTAGAAGTGGTTCACTTCCATGGCTAGAAGTGTTATCGCTTCTGTCTGGGTCATGTCCGACCCAAGTAGGGCACATTGGAAGGACTCGTGGCCTTGCTAGGTGCTCGGCTCAACTGAGCAGACCCCTGATGTGAGTGCCAGTCAGGTGGCCTTTGAGTCAAGTGGCTGTGACATTCGCAAGTTTGTGCCAAGCAAAGTGCTTGACACCGTCGAGGAAGGGTCCTCAGGCCCCACCAATAATAACCATTTTCTATTTTTTCACCTTAATCTGATAATGTTCATATAAAAAGAGCTTTGTACATATCCCCATGAATTTCTCGAGGTCGGATACTTTCCTGTCTACATTTTTCTAATAAGGTCGTTAAAGGTACACAATTTTAGCAATTAAATCACAGATTAGGTTTAGTGGTAGTTTTTTAAGCATTAATGGTGCTTAAAACTTCTTCATTCTCCCATAAATTTTATTGTGATAGTTTAGTCCATGAATTTGCCCAAAAGGCTCCTTAAAATTCAACTTGATCCCATAAGACAAAAAAGAAAAGAAAAAGAAAAAGAAGAAGAAGAAGTTTAAGTGTTAAAAGGGCCACAATTTGAGTTATTCTATCCAAACTTTCCTTCTAAATAGCATGATTTTTCAATTTGCATAAACAATTTGCAACAATCAAGGATGAAAAAATCAATATCAATATTAATATTGGCATTTAAAGTCTATAGAGATATTGGCAGAGATGTCAATATCAGTGGAAACTGCGTAAAATAAAGAAAGACACTTTATTTTTAAATGAGACTATAAGAAACACTAAAATTCTTAACAATACATTGTCTAGATGAACTTTTTAACCAAATTGCTAAGCATATAATGAATATGAATAGTAAAAATTGATCATTAAAGATAAATGTCAAGCTCACAATCTCAAATTAAGTAAATTAGCTAAAAGTTAATTAATACAAATACCTTGCATCTATAGTTTCACACAAGATAAGAAAATATCAATACCAAAAAGAGCTTTTAGGAGGTTCGTGATTGCTAGTGTCACAACCTGCCTTTCCAAGCTGTGATTAAACTCTGTATTACTTACTTAGGGGCAAAAATTTAGGAAATTTTTTTTAAACTAAAATAAATAATTCACATATAATAAATTTTTGGTAACTTTCAAAATACTTTCACACTCTTATATTTAAATAAATATTCTTACTTTTACAACATTTTTCTTTCTTTTTAAACATTCCATTTCAAAACAACATAATACATATATACAGCGGAAACATATAGTAGCGGATTCTATACCCGACCTGCACACATCATCCGTCCGCCAGCTCATCATTAAGATTTATTCTGATCTTCTCATCGAAATACCTACAGCATTCAAAACTTAATGAGTTAACGCCCAGTAAGTCCCATAAATCCCACATGGATAGTCAAATGAATGCATGATTCAATTATGCTTTCTTATGAACTTTCCTTATCTTGATCATTTCTTGTCTTTCATTAGGGCCTAAGTGTTCATACCATTGCGCAATATCATTTAGGTCACGTAACACCGTGACCATATTTTATCATTTAAACTCCCCCTTCCTTCGGGAGTCGGCACGACACTTTTCTTAACTTCTGGTGACATAGTTACCAATCCATTTAATATGGTTGTCATACCAGGCATGAAATGATAATCACATATTATCCATGGTACATAAGTTCGTATGCATAGCAAAGTACACACAAGTATCTACTTCATATACATACATGTATTCATTATCGTACACACAGGTACACAATTAAGGTATATAACATGTTATATACTTAGGTATTCTAATCGTATACACACAGGTATTGATTCTATACCTCTAGATATTCATTTCATAGCAACATACAAATTTACATCGTAATATATACCCTAATATACGCATTCACGTATTCTACACCTATAATTTCATACTGTAGGTGGGAAAGGTACTTACTTGCTTCAGAGTACTGCAAAATCAACTTTAGCCGCCTTTCTCCTAGACTCCTAGGATCCTGTTGGCCAATTACAAAACCATTAGCCAATTCCAATACGTTTCATTACAAAACGTTTGTTACTTAATTATTTGAGTTGTATTACTATACATAACTCTACACACATTGATTTCCTTATTTCTTTCTAATTCTACCCTATCGTTACTTACGAAGGGTGTAAATCTTTCTAATTACTTTATTTTCCTATCTGTGACCTATTTAGAGCTACTCGGGTTATTCGGGCAAAAATGACGATTTTGCCCTCCATGCCTTACTGGCCGATCCGAGCTCGATTTCGTTATTTTAACATCAATAGCCACTTATTAACCTAAGAATAATGTCCTAGTGGCTCGTAACACTTCATTTCATTCTTATGCCCCTTTTTCATAAAACTTTACGGTTTAGCCCCTAAACCGAAAATTTTGACAATTTTGCCCCTCGGGGCTAAAATTTTTCTCTTTACACCAAAATTTCCTATTTTTCATAAGAAACATTTTTGCTTGAAGTACCATACCTCAAATCATTTTGAAAAATGATGTTTTTGCCATTTTAACACTTTTTCACTTTTAACATTTTCTTGAAAAATCAAAAACTCACAAACGGTTGAGTTTTTTGACGAACCATTTGCGTTGTCTAATAATTTTGTCGAGATCTACAACTTTTGTGTTTTAACTTTTTCTAAAATCTCACTGTATAGGGGTGTTTTCGGCCATTTTTTAAATTTGTCGAGAAAATAAGTTTTCTTTCAATTTAGTCCCTAGGACTTTTTGTCAAAATCCTTTTCAAAATTTCAAATCTACCCATGCAGAGACCATTCCATGCCTAACTCAGGTCTTTCTCATGCTCAAACTTTATTTTTACAAAATTTAACCTTAAATTGCCATTTTGCACCATAAATCAAAATTTCAGAATTAAAACATGCCATTCATCACCTTCCTATGAAATTCCATCAAACATAAGCTCAAAAACTCATATGGGTTTGAGAGAATAAAAATCCATACAAAATTCATTAAATTTTAAAACTTTAAAACTCAAAACTTACCAAAATAACCTCCTTTTGATTTCTAGCCTTGAAGTTCCTGCCTTCTAAGCCTCCTTTTCATGCAAAAATATCATGGGTTAATATTCTTTCTTCAACCCATGAAAAACCCTTTAAAAACTCATTAAAAAGTTTAGAACTTCACCTTAAATCTTGTGAAAATCCTTGTGCTTGCTTCAAAAAATTGTTTTGGGGCTATTTTTGCAAAGTTTGGGGTTGAGAAAATTTTTTTTGATGGTCTCAACAATGGCTGCCGAACTTGGGAGGAGAAGAAAGAGAAAAAAATTGTGATAACTAAGCCTTAAATGCATCCTTATCCACTTGGTGACTCATGGTCACCCACTTGATTACTCCTTAGGTGTCCTCATATTATTGGGCCACATTTCTAGCCTTGGTGGCCCATCAAATTCGATTGGATGTCCACTTTGTTGGGCCCAAAATTAACACAGTGTGATTTTTCATCACGCAGTATTTTTCTTATACTGTCATGGTCAAATCAGTGTATTTTCTATCCTTAGACTGTATAAAAATATTTAACTTACTTTTCGTTCACTTTTGGAGGCCAAACGTGACATTTTTCGTATCTACGTTTTCACTTAGCAGTATTCTTATACTGCTCCTGCCTCATTCCTACCCCAGGTTAGAGTTTGAACAACCTTTGTGTCCTATTTACATTATAATCATCCATTCGTTTATACCACAATTTTACAAGTAATTGTGATATAAAATTCATTTTATGGGTATTATTTATAAATTTTTGAGTAATTTAACTCATAAAATCTGTATTCTACTACACCCAACATTGCATCACATTTGCTATAAGACATGAAATCAATGCCGTTTATTCATACTTTATCATAATTTTTACAAAAATTACAACTTTTACAAAAATCATATTTTTTTAAAAAATAAATTCATTAATTAAACCCAATTAAATATTAGGTTTATTAATAAAATTTTCTCGATCATTACAGCTAGTAACTCTAGGATTAGAGTTGACATTTTGAATCATATGTCTCAATGTAGGAACAAATTAAAAATTGGATTTATAATATTGAGAAATAAATTTATGAAGAACTATATTAAAAAGTGAACTAAAAAAACTTGAATTTTATATTCCAAAGTATTTTAAAAATTACATATAAAGTTTGGATATTTTATTGATATTTTTGTAAAATTTTTAAATATTTTATCATTTTACAGTACGGTTTTCATAGAAATAAATATTTTCATTAAAATATCGATACTCATGAAAATATCTATGGAAATTTCTAGATATTCCGCTCAAAGATACTACACTTATTATTGGTACTTCAAAAACACAAAATTATCTACGCAAATGCAACAATACAATAACCTTGATTTACTATTTTGTGTCCTAGTGTTCTTACATCTTCCCCACTTTTCCAATCCTCAGAAACACAGGAAACTTAACAACCTTCCTACCATCTCCATCACCATCCCCATCCCCATCCCCGTCACTCTTCCAAGCTCCCTTAAATGTCTCAACCACATCACTTCCCAACAGCTCCACACCTTTCTCCTTAGCCGTCTGATAAGCTGACCATGACCTTGTATAATTGAACAACCCCTCCAAATCCATCACCTTCTCAATAACAAACTCAAACGGCCCCGTTCCATCAGCTCCTTCCACAGCCTCAAACGGAAAATCAATGCCCCGATACTCATCGTCCACAAATTTACGAAGTGGGTCCCCGTAAGGCTTGGAAGCAACACTGTAGAGGCGGTCCATGACTTTGTCAACCAAGATGTTGACTCTTGGCAAGGTGTAGCACCAAGCTGCAACGACGCCGTTTGGTTTCTTGAGGGCCCACTTGATTTGATCATAGAAATTTGGGAGATCAAACCAGTGAAGGGCTTGAGCTATGGTGACCAGATCAAGGCTTGATTTGGGAGTCAATCTTTGTTCAACTTGGGCTATGGACATGGCTGGTGGGGTGTGCTCATATCGGACGTTGGCAAGTTTGGGTGCCTCTTGCAGTTATTTAAGGCTTGTGTCTGTGGCTATGACGTTCTTGTATATCCCAGCTAGCTGAAATTTATCATGTTTGAAGCAAGTTAAGGTATACGTAAAACACCCTTTTTATTTTACTTAAATACTACTTTTGCCTCTCTTATTATGCACACCCCTTGTGTTTTTAAAATTATATTTAAAACACCTTTAAAGCAATTAAACTTTTTAAAAAACTTAGATTATCCTACCCACCCCTTACTAAATACAATTAAAACATTATTAAACCAAAATATCAAATAAAATCAATCAAAAAGTTAAAACTCTAAAAATAATTGAATATCTATTTGAAAAACTTAAATTGCTTTTTATTTATTCTTTACTTAAGTTATATTTAGAATAACATTTATAAATTGGAAAATGGAATCTTAAAATTTTTAAAAATTTATTGCTAAAGGAGTATTTTGAGTATGACTTTAAAAACACAAATATTTTGGGCAAAACAAGGGAGGTATCGGGTCTTTTTATTTATTTTTTTAATAGAGAATTAACTAGTTGCTTGGTTAAAACACTATAAATAAAGTATACACACACATGCATGTGGGAGCAATACACAAAGTTGCTAACCAAAGATGTTGCATTTAATGTCACTCGTGACTATTTATTTAATCATATATGTTATAGTGGTTAGAATAGTGAATATCCATCCACTGGCATTCACGACACGAAGCTTTTATTGACGAGGAACCAGATTTCCAAAGGCAGTATTGTGTCTGTGTTATGCGAGAAACGGTTGAAAACGACGACAAAACTTTTTTAAGGATTGGACAAAATAAATTCATAGTACTTAACCACGTAACATATAAGGGATTGTTGTACAATTAAAAAAAAAAGTGGGGACGATGACATGATAAGGACATACATAGGATTGTTTTGCAATAAAATGTGGGGATAATGGCATAAACCTCTCTTTCTGTTAATCCAAATATTCAAATTGTTTTTGTGTTTTTCTAATCAAATAAAATCCGCATATGTGGTTTTCTAATCTTGTAAAAGTCACTTCTAACCTCAGATTTAATCAGCATTATCTATTCAAAATACTTTTTTGCCTTTATAAAAGAGATCGTGTTTGGTTTTTTTTTCCTTTTTTTTTTTGAAGGAAGCGTTTGATTAGAAAGAGACTGCATATCAGAAAAAAAAAAAATTTAAAAAGCCCTTTACAAATCAAAAAAAGTTGATTATTTTCAAATACAAGAAAAGTGAAGATCAAAGTTTCTGCTTTTGGGATTCGTTTATTACAGCAATTCTGGATTTTTTTTGGAGAAAAATTATCTTGTCGAATTTTAGAGGACTTTTTGCAGCTATAAGAACACAGGCAAATTTTCTTTCGTTGAAGAAGCAAAGGCAATAACAATCTCCGCTTCTTGAAAACACATGGTATAAATTCTTGCATTTTAATCAAAGAAGTTTTCGTCAATACGGCTAAAATGCCAGACTAATTGAATGCTGTTCGTTTGTGCCAAAGAGCAGGTTTGATTTACTAGGAAACCAGAGTTTTTTAATGCCAAAAAAAAAGAGGCCATCTCCTCAATTGAAAATTTTTTTTGGCCCTTTTTGCAAATTATACCGAAATGAAGGATTTTTATAAAAGGTTTTATGAAAAAGTCTTTTTGTCCAAATGGTCTTTTCCTTTTTTAGACCTAAAAACAAGTTTTTTGAACACTAAAACAGCTCTATTTTTTTTTCATCTTGTTGAGGTTCCTTACCTCGTTACAGTCATTTTTCTTATCTTTTTAAAAAAAACTAAGACAACTTATCTACTTAAAAAAGCGTATTTTTTAGTGGGAAAAAAAGGCCATTTCCTCATTTGGAATTTTTTTTTGGGCCCATTTTTCTAATTATACGGAAATGATGTGATTGTTCATAAGACAGCAAAAGGCTTGGATTTTGGAAACAAAAACTCAAAACAGAAACTCACAGATTGCGCAGCTTGTCCGCTTCCGGTGCCGACGTCCCACACAAGGTCACGCAAGGGTGTCTTGGAGGCAATGAATTCGAACAGCTCTTGCGGGTAATCGGGCCGACCCTCGGCATACTGCTTTGCTTGATTAATGAATCGCTCCGCCATTTTTTGGTCCTTTTTTTTTTGTCCTCTACGTATTTGTATGAAGAAATTCTCAAATCTTGGTGACCATTTATAGGAGTAGGTTAAGAACTTGTTGACTTTGGTTACATGCGGTGCCGGTAACTGAGCGAAGCATTCAATGAAATTCGTTTCAATAATTTTGACCATAAGAGTTTTAAAGGCATCCAAACTCTCGGGTGCTACAAAAATTTGTGGGGTCTCTGCCACATGGTAAAACAAGCTTTCAACAACCTCTTTCTTTGATTTTTTGTCTCTCTCTCTTTGATTTTTTTGGAAAGAAACAACTAAATTGGTATACAAGGAATTAGATGACGTACTTGATGAGCACATGAAGTTTGTTGACTGTTTTTAAGGTTAATTTCATTTTTGGCTTTTAACTAGTAATTTATTTTATTTTTCTATGGAACTTTAAAACATAGTAAATTACACATTTAAACTTTTCAACTTGTCTTTCTTTTTCCATTTTATTAGTAAATCCATTAGATATTAATTAGAATTGAGCCAATAATTCCACTATTACCCCTAAACTATGTGACTTGTTTTATTATAACCCTAAAAAGTTAAACTATAACAAATTATAACTTGAATTATGAAATTTGTCCAATGTTGGCCCATAAATTACTAAATCTGTTAAATATTAGTGAATTAAACCACATATATGCACCAAATCAAGTAATTATAAATTAACAATTAAAACTTTTATAATCAAATTTCACACACTTTAGACCTATATGTAGTGACTTTTATAAACAAATGTACATTTCTTGACTTAAAAATTAATACGAGTGTTGAGGTTTTTTTTTTTTTTTTGGTGATTGTTGAGTTCAATTAAACGAAATATTTATTATTATATCATTTATGTAATTTTTAACCCTAAAATTTAGTCATAAAAATGATTAGTAGGTTATATAGTAGTATCTATGTGTCGTTTTTGTTAGATACTCATATATCCATTTTTTTTCTTATTTGTTCATATTTTTTGTTTTTATTCATCTTAAATCATATACTATAGAAAATTTGATAAAACTCCTTGATGAAAGAATAGTAAAACTTTTATCAACAAATCAACAAAATTATAAAAAAAAAAAAAAAGGAAGAAAAATTGTAAAACTTATAGAATGGATAAACAAAATTTAGATTTTTTACTTCAAAATATATGTTGAAAATATATATGAGTCAAGAGGTCAAAATAGTCATTTGCCTCAATTCAGCGATATTGAGCAGATCTAGTGATTATAGGGTAAAAATAAGACAAATTTCATAGTTTAGGGAGTGTGATTTATTATAGTTTAAAGCTTAGGGATCAAAATCGAACAAGTTATATAGTCTATGGTCAAAAGTAAAATTATTGGCTTAATTCTGTTAGTATTTGATAGACTTGGCAACAAAAGGGCCAAAATGAAATACTTTAAATTGTTAAAGGGTGTGATTTGTTATGTTTTGAAGTTCGGGGGAAAAAATAAAGCACGTTACATAGTTTAGGAGCTATAAATAGAATTAACCCTTATTTTGATAACAATTCATGCGTGGTTGAAAATTATATGGACATTGTTGGATTTGGGTCTATAGTGGGTTTGGTTTGAGTCTACGTGTGCCCAATTGAGAGGTTATAGTGGGTTTAGTTCGCGTCTAAGTGTGCCAAATTGAGGTGTTATAGTGGGTTTGGTTTGGTTGACATTAATTATCAAATATCTAATCAAGTGGGATTTTTAGAGAAATTCTATCAAATAGGAGAACTGTTAAAATAGCACACTAACCCCTATTTGGTTAAGGGTAGTTCTCACCACAAATTCAGTTATGAACAGTGTAAAGCTCTCACGTGCTACAAGAAAAAGAAAAAAGTTGCTACAGTGTAAAGCTCTCACATGCTACAATAAAAAAAAAAAAAGTTGCTACAGTATAAAACTCTTATATGCTATAGTAAAAAGGGTTCCCACCACTAGCCAAACACCCTAGTATAGCATCAAAATCCAAAATAGCAAACTAATGCGTTTGGTTGGAGTATTCTTTGGATTTAATGGACTCTAATTTATATTAGAGTATCAAAAATCCTTTAGATACGTGTATGTTTACCACAAAATTCAAATCAAATGAGTATCAAGAATCCAAGTTTTCAGAATTTTGACCCCTAAACTCTTGATACTTCGATATTTTTATTACATTAAAAACTGAAATTCTCTCTCCTATATTTGTAAAAAAATAATCATAATTTCTTTATTTGAAATCCAATTGAAATGTTTTTTTTATTGTGTTTTTAATGAGGAGAGAAATAAATATAGATCCTTATTGCATATTTTTTAAGATCATTAACATTAAAATTTTACTAGATTTGTTAATAAATCAAAAAAAATTTTTCACTACCTTTCTTAAAACAAATTCAAATTTTATTCCATATTCAGATTAAAACTTAAATGCACATCGAAACATTAATTTGGATAATAATTCAAATCACTAATTCAAATTCTAATTCAAATCATATAACTCAAACAAAAATTTAAATCCATTCACAAAACAGATAAAAACATCAAAATCCAAAATATCCCAAATATAAACTCGTTCGATTTTTTTCTTTTTACCTTTTATTCTCTCTTTTTCATTTCTCGCTTTCGTCCCTCTCTCTTTCTTCCTCTTCTTCTTCTCTCTCTTCATCGTCGTTTCTCCTCCATGGCTGGCCAGATCAAGACCGAGGGATGATGGCCACACCAGATCTACTAGGAACGACGACCAGAACAGATCAACATAGACGGAGTAGATCGCGAGTATGGGGAAGCCGAAAATATCGATGACACCGAAGTTTTCGTTTTCGAAGACAGGCTCAAGGATCAACAACGGCTGCTCCATGTTGAGATCTAGACAAAGATGAAGTTCATTCTCTAAGATCGTGATTTGTCGGTGAACATTGCAGCGAGGAACGAAGCAACGAGCAGATCTGCTCTTATGACAGAGTTGTCGCGTAGGAAAGAAGGAGCTGTCACACAGGAGAACACACGAGTCATGATATGAAGTTCTCGTTCATGAAGGATTCGAGCTTCTCCAATGACGGTTGGGTTCTTGGATCAACGGCAGCCGCGGCGATGGTGTTGCGACGAAAGATTGGTGATGTCAAGTTTGTAGATCGACAGGATTCGGCTCAACCAATCTCCTACGTGATCTCCGCCAGAGTGGTTCAACGAAATCCACGACGATAATGGCAGAAAAAAGAAAAAAAACACACTTTGTTTGTTTGGTTCATATTTGGTTTTGTTCCAGATCTAGGCACTTTGACATGTATTGTTCAAATTAGTTGAGACCTAGGTATTTGAGGTTTTTATTTTTAATTTTTTTTAAGGTATATATCAATTTTTTGTAATATGATATTTATTACATATTTTAAAACTATATATTATTTATTAAATTTTAACTTAAATATGCTATTTGCTTTTTTTCCTCAAATTTTTATAAGTTAATGGTTACTAATAACTAAAGGGTTTCTTAATAAAAAGGAGAAAATACAAAAAATATTTTATGTGTTTTAGCTAAATACAACATTTGACTTTGAGTTTTTTACAATTCAAAAAATATTCTTTATGTTTTTTAAACTATACAAAACCATCTTTTTTTTTTATTTTTAATGACATATATCATTTCAAAAGACAAATACACTCTTAAAAGTGTGAAACTACAATCACAAAGGTAAAAGTCACTTGCACTTAATTCTATATTAGCCAATATTTTTTTCATATGCACCTATGATATTGAAATTCAAGTTGGAAATAATAATATATTTTATATGAAAAAGTAAAACCAGTTTGTTAGAAATGCCCAATATAACTAATGTGACTAAGCAATGCTAAGTTTTTATTATTTTTCTAAAATAGGTTTTACTTTCTTCTGCAAATGAAAAAAAAAAAAAACCTTATATCCTTAAAAAAAAATTCAAATAGATGTTTAAAATTTCATTCATGTTGATGTTGAATTTAAGAGGAGGGTTTAGAGGCTAACATAACCTAATACATATCTTAGATCGTATTTGTACTTCAAATGCTTTGGTCATTTTCAAAAAAAAAAAAAAAAGAAAAGTTAAAAGAATAGATAGTTTTTTGATGGTATGAAAAATATAAGGTATTTTTTGTATTTTAAAAAATTCAAGGATAAATGTTGTATTTAACTAAAACTGAGGGGATACTTTTTGTATTTTTTTTATAAAAAAAGGTGAATAATGTGATAAGTATGATATTAATAAAAAATAGAGTGAAAGACATGATTTTTTTAATCCTTAAAAAGTGATGTTTACTAAGCGTTTAAAGTAATGAATTTATAACTATATAATAAATGGGAGTTCCCTTGTGGTACTATTCAAAAAAATAGTTAAGTTATTTTTTTTTTTTTGTGGTCCTTTTTTTTCACTTTCTTTTTGTAACTTTTCCTTTTTGCTTGTCTTACCCCTATTCTTTTTTTTTTTTTTGGCTAAAAACACTTTAAAATATTATTCATTTAATCATAACTTTTATAAATACTTCAATTCTCTTGTAACTTCTCTACTGCAATATTCCTTCTTTTTTTCAAATGTGTCTTTATTTAAATATTTTTTTTGCTCTCATATGTATACTTCAATTAGTTTCTTTACTTGATTTGAGCTAATCGAAATCCCTTTTTCTTATTAATATGCTCTACTTATGTGTACAAGTATAATATTCCACCAAAACATATAATTTTACTAAGACATCTATTTTGGTAAGTCCATTTTTTTAAGCTTATATTTTTAAGTGAGTCACATTAACATGATTTTTTGTAATATACTTAATTATAATAACTTTTCTCACACGTGTCCTCCACTAATTTTTTCTTGTAATTTGTCAAAGTATTTTCATTTGCAAATGTTGCCCTTATAATAATTATTTGTCTAACTTAATATTTTATTAACAACCCTCTCAAATATGTTTTTGTCACGAGTAACTGTCAATGATTTTCTCACTGTTTTGCTTCTACGAAAATCATTTTTTAAAAAAATATGTCGTACTTAAAAAAATACTTTATATTACATGTTTTCCTCTTTTGTTATAGGAATATAAAAGTTGTCTTTCTTCGAAGTTATTTTATTTTTATTTTTTTAAAGCTAACCTCTATTTATTCAATGTGATATAACATTTGTTACTTTTTTAAACAAAATATTCATGTGTTAATCAGATTATAAATTTTCAATTTCTTTTTCAATGAAAGTAGAAAAATTACTTTTGAGTAAAGTCTAAAAAACTCAAGCAAAATCTTAAATACTTTATAATAAAAAAGAAATATATAGCATTTGCGTAGAATTTTCACACGGTTTCCACTAGTGATAATAATGAAAGAAAATTGTAAAAGACAGTGCAAGTCAATTTGTCATCCTCTGTTCCGCGTCTAGTAGGAAGTGGCAATCCTACAATCCAATTCGTACATGTTTAGGTGTGGATTTTGGAGTGGCGGGTCCTCTTTTTGTTGTTTTAAATAGGCAGAGAGGGCTTGAGATGTGCAACGACGAAGCAAAAATGGTCTTCAAAACTCCAGTCAACGTCCTAGTCCATTTTTCTTTTGGTCACATCTTTAAAGGTGCATATATAATAACTCCAAAACGATGAAAGGGTGGAGCCGGAAGTGACATTACCCGGATCCAATTATGCCCTCTTTTGGGGGAAAAAAAAAGAAAAAAGAAAAAAAAAAATTCAT
>CAMOHE010026835.1:0-12934 GCA_946598075.1 Artocarpus hirsutus
CCGTGGACGAGCCATGCCTTGGAACCACTCCAAGATCCGGACGACTGACACATTGACATGGTCGAGCGATATTGGTTTGTTTGGGAAATGTCAGTGCCAGACTCAATCAGGGGAGGAAGTTTTCTTCAATTGAGTCTCTGGGGAAGATGTGGGGAAGAAAGAGATGAACCAAACGTTGAAGGACCAAGCTTAACCACACATATACTCTATGCATTTATTGTAATACCGTTGAATTAATAATAAATTTTCTCTGTTTTTTTTGTCTTTTACCGATAAATTCCTGTTTTTTGTATAATAATTATAATTATTTTCAATGCGATTTTTAACTACGGCACTAGACGGAATAAGACATGTCATCATCTCTAAAAATATTATTTGGCAATGCTTGATTTGATCTTCCAAGCTGTTCGTCACACCTGGCAAGTTGGCATTGCTGACTTTGTCAAGCGTTTCTAGTTCCATATTCTGAGTTCTCTTATATATATAGATATATATATAAATACACGCGCGCGCACGAACACGGACACTAGTTTGGTACTGCTTAGGAGTTTTTAGATTTGTATGTTTTTTCATATAAAAATTTTAAAAATACTCAATATATTTTTTAAAAAATTTTTATTTTACTAAATAAAATTATTTTTACATATTTTAAAAGCACTATCAAACGAGCCCACACGTTTTTAATACAAATATATTTTAATAACAATTAATAATATGGCTGTGACAAAAATTCAACCCCATCAAAAATTTTTTAATCAACCATTTATTCCTTATAATCATTAGATTTATATCAAATGGCTACCTATTGAAAACATAACCGTTAAAATCATATTAATATATATATATATATATATATATATATGGTTCTTCTCTCGTAGATATCCCTAAAAGTGCAAGCTTTAAAACTATTAGATCTAATCAAAGTTATTTTTTTAAACATATTAATGACTAAAAAATAAATACCTACTAATTGGTTATTTTTTTGGTACTCAGAAGAAAAATATCTTTATACTGTTTTTATATTTTATATTTAGGTTAGGATAAATGACCGTAATGAAGTGTAAGGGGCTGTCTATTTAGAAAGAGGAAAAGAGTAAAAAGAATAAATAAATTATGAACAATGGTAGGGATATCAATTCTAATTTCAAGTTTTATATTAATTTATGAGTTGTCATTTTTTTATTAGTGGTTGATTGATAAAAATAATAATATACTGTATTTGTCAATAAAAAATGACAACATTAGAATTAATACACAAAGTTAGAATTAAGGTAGCGTTCCTAACATTACTTATAAATTATAGATGGATGAAAATGTGAAGATGAAAAGTTTATAATAATTTATTACATTATTGGTTAAGGAAGAATTCAAAGGAAATGGAGCATAATATTGATAAATAATTATTGATTAAACAAAGTATTGATAAATTCACAGTATTTATCAATTATTTATCACAGTATTGATAAATATTGTGAATTTCATCAAGACACTAGCCATATGACAATCGATTGCAAAGCCCTACGAATGGAGATAGCAAAGCTATTGAAACAGGGCCAAGTAAAGGAGTTACTATTAGAAAGAGGCCAACCAACGTACAGTATCTAACATGAGTAACGGGGACAAAGGAACACTCGATTCTAGGAGAAAATACTACCATCACCACCAGTCAAGAAAGTAATAAGAGCAATTTATGGAGGCTCGGTTTACAACAGCGACTCCGATAATCAAATTAGACTCACAATGGAGGGCCAGTTAACCAACTACCAGAGTATTACGTGATGAGGAATTTGGCGGTCATTCAACTTCGTTATATAGTAATGAGGCATCGGGACTCGACCAACCACATGATGATGTGCTCATTATCAAGCTTAAGATTGGGAATTGAGAGATATGCTGGATCTTGGTTGACAATGGCATCTTGGTGAACATTTTGTTACTTACAACACTTAAAGAAATGAAAATTACTGAGAGAGAGTTGGAGAAGGTGAACACAACACTTGTTAGATTTAACAGCGAGTCGACAACAGTAGTTGGGAAGATTAGGTTGCAGGTGTGCGTGTTCGAATAAAACAAAATGACGATTTTTCTAATGATAGATGGCCCTCGAGGTATAATGCTATTTTAGGTAGATCATAGATTCATGACATGAAAGCAATCTCATCCATGTACCACTAGAGGATTCAGTTTCCCATAAAGTGAGGTGTTAGGGAGATCAAAGGAAGTCAAGATGCTGTGAGAAGCTATTATATCACAGCCATGAAAACAAAATGATGATATTTCTAGTGATAGATTGCCCCTCGAGGTACAATGCAATTTTAGGTAGATCATAGGTTTATGACATGAAAGTAGTCTCATCCATGTACCACCAGAGGATTCAGTTTCCCATAAAGTGAGGTGTTAGAGAGATCAAAGGAAGTCAAGATGCTACGAGAAGTTGTCATATCATGGCCATGAAGTAGAAAGCTAAGGCAGCATTATAGCAATTACAACTGAGCTCGTCGAATAGGTCGAGCAAACAGGAGTTAGGGGAGCAGATTTTGGAGAAACTGGATGAAGTGCAGATCAAGCCTAAGAATAAACGAAGAACCATGAATATTGGCTTGTAGTGTGATCTAGAGGTAAAGAACGCTATGGTGGAGTTTTTAAAGGCTAACAAAGATTGTTTTGCATGGTCTCAAGTAGATATGCCAGACATTGACCTAAGTGGTATCACCCACCAACTCAACATCGATCCCAATCTTCAATGTGTGTGGAAAAAATGAAGGAGACTTAGGATCGAACGAAATAATATTGTAAAAAAGGAAGTTATTTGCTTATTGGAATTTAGGTTTATTCGACCGGTTTAGTACCCAGATTAGTTTGCAAATGTTATGATTGTGAGTAAGAAGAATGGGAAGTGGTGAATGTGTGTGGACTTCACCAACTTAAATGAAGCATGCCCTAAGGATAGCTACTTGCTTCCTCACATTGATTGCGTTGTCGATGTAACCACTGGTCATGAAGTTTTGAGCTTCCTTGATGCCTTTTGAGGCTATAATTAGATTCTACTCCATCTCGACTATTTAAGAAAAAGCCGAGTTTATCACGAAGCAGGGAATCTTCTGCTTCAAAGTCATGTCTTTTGTATTAAAGAACACAGGGTGACCTACTTGAGATTAGTCAACAAGATGTTTGAGGAACAAATTGGCACGAATATGGAAGTTTACATTAATGACATTTTGGTGAAATCTTTGTAGGCTTGTCTTCATGTACAACATTTGCAAGAATGTTTTGATATGTTAAGAAAGTACAATATGAAATTGAACTTGGAGAAGTGTACCTTTGGAGTTGCTAGTGGAATGTTCTTGGGATATATGGCGACGAAGCAAGGGATTGAAGTGAACTCAGACTAGATCAAACCCTTTTAGCTTACCCCCTCTGCACGCAGCAAGTGAGAGATCCAAAAGCTCACTGTTTGCATCACCATGCTTAGTAGATTCATTACTCAATCATCAGTCAAATGCCTCTCTTTCTTTTAGGTTTTGAAGAAAAATACTAAGTTTGAACGGAACAATCATTGTGAACAAGTTTTCCAAGATCTCAAACAGTATTTGTCAACCCTTCTAAGTCTATCGAGGCACAAGGATAGAGAGCGTTTATATCTTTATTTGGCAGTTTTAGAGGTAGCGGTCAGTTTGGCACTCCTCAGAGAAAAGGATTTAATTTAGACGCCAGTTTCTTTGTCAGCCACACTCTACTTGATGCAAAAATTGGTACTCGATAATTGAGAAACTTGCACTCGTGCTTGTCACGTCTGCTCGTAAGCTATGGCCATACGACTAAGCTCACACCATTATTGTTTCTCGTCATACCCAATGTGAGCCATCTTGCACAAGCTAGGTGTCTCAAGGAGACTAACAAAGTGGGCTGTCAAACTCACAAAATTTGATATTGAGCACAAACCAAGAATAGCATGGAAGGCACAAGTGTTGGTAGATTTCATGGCAGAATTGACATACGACCGTAGAGAGGAACAAAAGATATGGACAATGCAGATAGAAAGGTCAAGCATTGAGAAGGCTTAGGGGTTAGAGAGTTGATGCATCACCAACTAGGGAAGAAATCAAGCAAAGCTCTAGATTGGGATTAAAGGCAACGAATAATGAGGCAGAGTATAAAGCTATGATCACGGGACTAAAGTTAGCCAAGGCAAAGGGGCTAGTTGAGTTCACCGTGAAAAGTGATTCAACTCTGATTGTCAACTAGATTAACGGTGAATATGAGGCTTAAGACGAGAAGATAGTTTCATACTTGTAACTTGTAAATAGGCTCAAATCTTAGTTTGCAAAGTTCAAATTAAAGCACGCGCCCTAGGAGTCGAACACAAGAACGGATGCACTAGCTAACCTCGATTCGTCAGTTAAATGTATGGAAAAGAGAGTTACTTTGCATGGATTCATCGAGCTCCCCAGTATAGAAAAGTCAGAAAAAACACTATAATCAATGCTAGAGATGACTGGAGGACACCCATTGAGATGTACAACAACAAAAGGTGGCCTCTAGAAGGCAAACAATTGGCGAGGAAAATTGAGATTCAAGCAGCAAGATAATCCTTGACCGATATGAAGCATTATAAATGATTGATAGCAAGTCCCTACCTTCGATGTTTGGGCAAGGATGAAGGGGAGCGAGTCATCAAGGAAGTGCATGAAAGCTCATGTGGCAATCATTCTAGGGGATGGTCTTTGTGCAACAAGATTAAAAGTTAGGATTACTATTGGCCCACTATGTAACGTGACTCAAAGGATTTTGCTAATAAGTGCGATAGTTGTTAGAGACATGCACGAATTATCCACTAGCCTGCTAAAGGGCTAATTTGATCAGCTCACATTGCCCGTTCATGAAGTACTCCATGGATGTGGTTGGACTGCTTTCACTGGCTCCTTAAAAGGTGAATTTTTTGCATGCTCTTACCAATTATTTCTCTAAATAGGTCGAAGCTAAAGCTTTTCTAGGTGTTCAAGAAAAATATGTTGAGTAGTTCACTTGAAGGAACATTATTTGTCGATTTGGAGTACCCCGAGACCTCATCATCGATAATGGCTCCCGGTTCATTTCCAGCTCTTTTAAGAAGTTTTGTAACAACTAGGAGATCATCTAGCGCTTCTCGACACTCAGGTACCTATAACGAAACGGATAAGCTAAAGCAACCAATATGACGATAGTTAGGAATTTAAAGAAAAAGTTTGAAGCGAGAAAAGGTCATTGGGTTGAAGGGCTTCCAATGTTATTATGGGTCTATCGCACGACTCTTCGATGAGTAATCAGTGAGTCTCCTTTCTCTTTCATCTATGGAACGAAAATAGTGATTTTGGCCGAAGTAGTCGTGCATGAGCTCCGCATCGACTACACCGTATTGAATGAGATTACAATTGATAAAATGCTCAAGGATATGCTCGATTTGATTAATGATAAGAGATAGAATGCCTTCTGTCATCTCGGTCATTACAAATAAGCTGTTGCTAGATATTATAACTTGAAGGTAAAGATCCGGAGACTTTTAGAAAGAAAGCTCATTTTGTGGAAGATGTTTTAGAAAACAAAAGAAGCAAATGCTAGGAGATTTATTGTAAACTAAGAAGGTCTGTATAAAATTAGAAAGGTTGTTTAGGATGGAGTTTACATGCTTTAGAAGCTTGATGGGTTTATTATTAGCAAGAGTTGGAATGTAGACCATTTGAAGAAATACTATATGTAATTTTGTTGTTTCTTTAAACTAAATAATTCTTTATTTGTTTTCAGATTTTTCATTTAGCTCATTTGATTCATTTCGTGGTAGGCTATTAGTTGACATAGTTCTTAAGCATCAATTAAACGAGTTCATTAGCAATGGTTGTAATGAATCTAGGCCTATAAATGTGAACTTCATGCAGCTTGATCCTTACATGTGGTGGTACATAGGTAGCTCGTGTTCTATAAACAAGCGCAGCCACGTTATCATTAAAACAACCATTTTTCTCGATTCGCTACAACTTTAAAGTTAATCAAAATCTTACCAACATTGGATTCGATCTACTCATTTAGTGTTCAATTTGATTCGATTTGCCACCTTTATGGCTTTGCCATTTTCATGGCTCAAAATCTCATTAACGCTAGATTCGATCTACTCATCCAGTGTTTGATTTGATTTTCCATTTTCGTGGCTCAAGATCTCATTCATACTAGATTCAATCTACTTATCTAGTGTTCGATTTGATTTGCCATCTTCATGGCTTAGCTACTTTCATGGCTCAAAATCTTACTAACACTAGATTTGATACGCTCATCCAGTGTTCAATTCAATTTTCCATCTTCATGGATTAAAATCTCATTATTGATATACTCGTCTAGTACTTGATTCTATTTGCCATCTTCATGGCTTAGCCATTCTTATGGCTTAACATCTCACCAATATGGGTACAATTTACTTACCCAATTATTGGCACAATATGCCTCGAATCAAGGCTTACTTGATGTTTAGTCACATTCTATAATTGGTGATGTGTTTACTTGGTTAAGAATCTATTACTTTTTACCGAGTATGGTTAAATTGCTATCCAATTAGTTATTCTTGAACTCAAAGTCTAGCTTTTATTGCAAATTAAAGAAACTTTGAGGGGGGAAGAGTATAGAATCCACTCAATTTGATTAATCCATTCATTTAGGTTGAAACAAAAAGAGACTAGATTGAATATACCACCAGTACAGGAAAAGTTATCCAAAATATTATAGACTTTAGATAAAAAAAGTAGAAGATAAAGAAAAACAACAGTAGCATTCACATTGTGAGATCAAAATAGCTTGCATTAGCAAGTAGGTGGCCTTTTTGTCCGACTGATGTGCACCCTTTGAGATCGCTTCTGCAGCTTTGTTCTCAATGACCTTAGTTAGAAGCTGTTTTTTCAACCTTAGTCTCTTTGTTGTCATCATTTTCGTTGTCCTTGGAGATGGCCTTTTTGAGTTCATTGATCTTGGCGTCAATGTTGATCCCTTTAAATCGAGTTGCCTTGAACTGTTCATACGAGTCTATTTGAGCCTTGATAGATGCCATTCCATTAAGCTTTACAACTTCTTCAGAAAGCTCCTTGATTTCCCCATCCTTAATGGTGTTCGCTTTGATCTACTTACAAAGCTTCTTTTCAAGTATTTAGATAGTCCCATTAGTCTCGATAGCTTGTTGATTTGATCTATTCAAAGCATTGGTTAGCTGGTGGATTTCTTCCTAACTTTCACCAAGGCCTCCTTTGCAGCCTTTTCCTCTTCCAAAGCCATGGTTAACTTTGGGTCTTGCTCCTTTAGAAGACTCCTCATTCATTCGACCTTTGAAATCGAGTGTGTCCTAAAGGCATTCAACACCTTCATCATCTGTATATTAAAAGACATTAAATCTTGATCGTGAATTCTGATTTGTATGAACTCTACAAGTTGAAGATAATATCTATACCTGAGTAGCTAGAGCAGCAGCTTCATTGTGAAGGGAATGGACATTTTGACTCGCTAGCTTCCCTTCATCTACTGGGAAGTTGAAGCTCTTTTCCACCTTTGTTGCGATCATGAAATCCTTCATGATAGTGGTCTCAACGCTAACATAGAGGGTGATGAGTGGCATTGCTTCTTTCTCTTCCTCTACAGGACTGGGGTTGTCTCTTTGCTCTTTTTTAATTTTTTCTTGGGTGGTGATTGAATGCTAAGCTCAGGCTTTGGAGGGAAAGGCTGTGACGACCCACCCTTTCGGCCATCACTTAACTTACTTAAAACATTGTTCTTGAACAGTAATCTTACTTACTTAGTAAGAAAATAATGAATTAATTTTTTTTCTTTAAACATTCTTTAAAACCTACTTCAAAACTATTGTGACCTTTGTCACCATTCAAGTTGAGACCACGCTCAACATTTGCCTTTAAAACCATTTCAAATCGTTTCTTAAAACTTAATAAGAAACATTTATTAAAACATAGTTTAAAATATCACTTCATAATTTTATAACACATTTAGTACAATGTATCTTAAAACCCTTGAAAACCTTTCTTAAAACTCTGATTTTCTTAAAAACCTTGAAAACACTACTTAAATAGTGTAAAACCTTTTCTTTGCTTTGCCGAAGCAAACTGTAGTGGTAACCATACCCACATCTTCGCATCTGCTCTCCGCAGCACCCAGCTCCTCTAACAGGTCCTACTGGTCACCCGTAAGTTACCTACAGCATGAAAAACTTTTTATGAGCTTACGCTCAGTAAGTTCAAACATAAACTCACAAAGTGGTTAAACATACTTAAAAAAACTTCCTCATAATACCCTTCTTTAGAAACCTTTTTCATAAACATTTTTCATAAAACTTTTCTAAAACATTTCTCATAAACGTTTTCATAACACGTTTGAAACTTTAATAAAACGTTTCTCATAAACATTTTCATAAAACATTTAATATGCAGAAATCCTCAAAATGTTTTTCTTAAAGCATCATTATTAAACCCTTTCTTGAAAACATAATATGTTTTTCATAAACGTTTATTGCAAAACATCTGTCAAAATGTCTTTCATAACATAACATGTAAATATTTCATAAAAAGGAATTCAAGGAAGATCAAAATGCATGATTCCATTTATGCTCAATTATTAACTTCCGATTATGAGCATTTTATGAACACTCTTCTCTTACTTTAATTTACTATTTTTGTATCTTAACTTTCCTTATCTTGCATTCACTTTCCTTACCTTACTTTAGTGTTCGTACCAACTCATTAATCATGAGATCATAAACATAATGCTTCCCTTACAGAAGACTTGTGACCATCGATCACATGGTCAAGTACCTCACACCTTGGAGGTCAAACTTTAACTTTACTTTCATTACCTCATAACACAGAGGCTGGTACGACACTTTTCCTTTATCTTTACATTATCCTCTTATTAACTTTTGTGAGCATGTCACATGCAGTCACATCATATGCAAGCATACTTGCAATTCATAGCTTCTACCGTGAAATTTATGGCATAATAGATGCAACTTATTGCATAATAAATGCATTATAAAATGCACACACGGTTTGCGAACCATAACTTGTATTATGAAACTTATTGCATACATAGGCAACTTATTGCATACATAACAAATGCACCTTAAAATTCATAACTTAAACTATAAAATATTATGCATTGTCAAAATGCAAAACATACTTTAAAATATTCTGAAAATCATAACTTGTACTTTTAAACACGTTATGCATATCAATATGCAATAGACTTTAAACATAACAATTGCAAACTCATTGCAAATCTTGTTTAAACTTTAAAACCATTTGCATAATAAATGCAAATATACTTTAAAATTAACTTGCAAGCAATTGCAAACACATTTGCGAATATATAAATAAGTATTTGAAAATCTTTTACTTCATGCTGTAGGTGAGATTGAACTTACCCGACTATGGTCTAGCATTCTCTATTCCTTTCCTATCTCGTTCCTTTTCGTTCCATTGGTCGGCTTCTGTAACATGATCATACGATAGCCGACTCATTAATTAACTTTCTTTATTATCAATCCACTCGAATGATAATAAAACATAAACATTAACCATTCTTTCCTCTTTTCAAAATTTGGTATACTGTCAGTTTACCCTTTCCTTTTCTTAATTTTGTAACCCACTGGGTTACCTCTCGTTTAGTTAAACATCCCTTGTTAAATCTCTCATTACACATGACGGTTACATTACTTAACGTATTATGAAATATTTTTCGTCTAAGGGCGTTTTGCTAAATCGGAGTGTTTGGCTCCGTTTTAGCCGTTTTCGTAAAAATGATGATTTTACCCTTGGCGGGTTTTTTGTCCATTTCCTAACTTAACAAAACTCATTACTTAGCTTTAACATTGCATTACATACATAATATGAAAAAATCACCACTAAGAAATGTTTTCTGACATCGGGCGTTTCGGGTCCGTTTTGGCCCTTTTTTCATAAAATGACCATTTTGCCCATAGTTTCTTTTTTTCATGCATTCATTCCTTGACTGAACTTTAAATCCTTAAAACTTAGCATCTATCACAATGCATTTTAATACAGTTCATACTATAGGCGAGATTGCTACTTACTTGGACTCCGAGCTACACGGGTCAAGTTGTACCTCGTTGTATCAACAGTATATGAAGCATCCTCTGCAGTGCTCTTTGAGCGACCATAAATGGCTAGAAATGCTTCCTAGAGATCATACATTCTTGAACATATCATTCTGGACTCCAATATGCAGTTTGAATCGCCTCGATTTACGTACAGTCGGTACCAGATGATTTTCACTGGAGTGAAATTAGCTAGAATGGAGGTCACCATTGCATTCAGAGCGTCTAAATGATTTGAGAAGCAGTCTCAGATCATCGATCAGAGGTCCGGATCTCAAAATCCCAAAACGGCCTTTGATTGGCCGTTGACCGTCGTTGATCGCTGGTTGATCGGCATCAAATGGCGCCATTGATGGCTGAGCTAGAGCCTGTCCTCCCTAAATCGACCCTCCTGAGTCGATTGGTGGGGTCAATTTCACTCCATTTAGCCTCTATCTGCTTGAATTGGGCACGGGTTCCACGGCCAAAACCGGTGGCTCCGTTCACGGTATTCCGACGATGCTATCGTGAAATTAGGTTGGGGGAAACGTTCCCCATCCTTCTCTGAGCAGTTCCCCCATGGTGGGGTAGCTTAACGTCGCCTGGGACGGCGGTCCCAAGGCTCTCACGGCTGCGCTAGGTGGCGGAGGCCAACCGTGCTCTTTTGGCAGTGGTTGCTCTAAATTGAGGTGTCCAACACCTTGCTCTCACTCCTCTGAGTGTGATTGTGCCCTCAATTGGGCTCAATGTGGCCCGAAATGGTAAACCCGATCATCCCCCACGGCGGCGACGACAGCCTCGGTGGAACTCTAGAGAGGGGCGACGCAATCAAGCAATTGAGTGGGGGGTTTCACTCCCCGGCTCCCTCTGGTTCTTTTCGCATTGACTGTGTGCCTCACCACCACCGGAGATGGTGGCTCTGATAGTGGTGCCACGGCAGCGACGAGGGTGGTCCGTCCAGGCCTTTCTAGCTGAAATTAAGCTAGGAAAAAGATACCATCCTGCTCCTCTCCTCACATTGAGTCCATAGACACCAAAATCAAGTCGATTGGTGGTCGGACAACGAAGATATTAGCTTGGGAAAAAATAGGTTTCACCGCCCCTTTGGGCGGCGTGTGGGCTCTCCTCCGATGGTGTTTTGGGTGGCTCGGCACACCGTTGAGCTCAGCTCGTCGAGAGCTTTCCAATGGTGTGGGAGGTGTCAAAAACGGAGGTCGGATTCTTCGACTGATTTTTGAGGAGAGAAAGAGAAAATGTAGCAAGAAAAAGTACAGAGAGAGAGCTGATTTGTCTGAATTTTCTTTTTTTTTTCTTTTTTTTTCTTTTTCTCTCTCTTCACTTTTATAAAAATTTTATGGTCTACGTAGTCTAATTCTGCACTGCATGACCTTAAGCAGTCTAATTCTTACACTGCATTACTTTTACATTGTAATTATCATACTGCATAATTTCATCAGTGTATTTTCTTACACTGTATTATTTTAATACCGTATAATTTTCATGTTATTATGTAGTATTTTTCCTTAAATTGCACTTTCTGTCTTAATATAATCCTTAATTTAATGCATTTTTAATGCATTAAAAATTTTGGGTTGTTACAAAGGCTAGGTGATGTCGATCTCCTTGGGCTTTGTTGGGCTTTTTGTTTGTTCTTGGCCCATTATGCTTGCCTCAGTCGCATTCTCTTCTTGTATTTGGCTACCTTTTTCTTTGCCACCTTATGGGCAATGAATTCATCCACGGATGGCAAATTTACTATCGTTAATCTTAGTTAGACAACAGTGTGATATATTTTGATGGACTGTATAGCCGCTGAAGTGCTTCACGGCAAAATAATGTCTAACTAACTCAACTGGAGAATCGTGTAGGAATATTTGATGGGATTTCTTTGAGGCGTCTCCAGATAGATGAGACTCATAGTCGATTTGGTGAAGAAATTTTTGGCCACATGTGATGCTCAACTGAAGTGATCTTTTTGAATCTCTCCTTAAAAATTTCTTCGGTTAGAGGAGGGTGATTTAGTTCCTAATCTACAAAAAAGAAAGAATATGTAAGGACTAGTCGAGACAGCGAAAGTAAAAACTAAGGAGCATTACTCATAAATATATCCAAACTTAAAAGGAAAATCAATTTTCTCAGGCTGCTTAGCAAAGTCTTTATTTATTGACATAAAGAAGTACTTCTCTTCCCACTACATGTCTACGTTAATGAAGACAACGATGATCTGCTTAGTTTGCCTATAAACAAGGTAAAACCGACCCAAATTCTTGTTGTTCTGCTTCAAGTAGTAGTAGTTCAAAAAATTTGAGATAGAGAAATCAGTGTTTTACTAATTCGGCATGAGCTGAGAAAAGGAAATTTAGAAGACGTCAAGCATGAAGTTGGGTATTGGGATTCTTGAAATGAGCTCAATAAATTTCATGTATATGTAGATCCAGCTGTCGTTGTCATTTTAAGTATTGACTAGCTTGTCAAGATAAAGAAGACTTATCTCTATTGATGGAGGAATTCCATATTTGACACGAATTGCTGCCAAGTCATCACTCGATAGGATTGACCAAGCATTTTTACAAAAATGAGGCTCCCTTCGTCATGGATATGTAATTATTGTTAGTGATATGCCCTAGGCCAATTATGTAATGACCATATATTGACTTCATTACATTTGCATTTTATTAATAAAGAGGCATTTTCATTATTATTATTATTATTATTTTATGAATAGTTAATTCTGCTTAAGGTTATCAAGTATGTGACTTGATAGTAAAACTCTTAGGTGAAAATTGAATTATATTCTTAATTATCCCTAGTCGATCATTATTA
>CAMOHE010026843.1:0-17337 GCA_946598075.1 Artocarpus hirsutus
TTTCCAGTTTGTATCTTTTGTAGATTATTGCCGTTTTATGATTTGTATCGTACTATTGTTTTTAAAAGGTTGTTGTCGTTTTCGAGTAAACATTGCTACTTTCTTTTTGGCTTGGCTTTCAAATGCTTGATTATTATGATTGACTGATTCCGGGTCGTTTTGAAGAGTCTATGCTGGTTATGTCGTTTGTGATAATTTGCTTGAGACTTTACTCGGTGAGCCTTGAAAGGCTTTTTCCCTTTCTGATGCAAGGACATTCCTCAGTCCAGATACATTTTTTATTTTGAAATAAGTCCAGATACATTTTTATGCTGTTAGAATATCAGGAGCGGTTTTGACAAACTGTCAAACCTTCTTTTGCCTTCAATTTGCTGCTGCTACATGGTTAAGGGTTGTCGGTACAACTTTTGCTTATATTTTTAGTCAGTAAAAAAAAATCAATAAATATTTAAAATTATATTTTTATAAATATTATAATAGATTAAAATGGTTTTATTTTTTAAAAAGTTACAAAATAATTATAACTTTTAATGTATTATTAACATTTTGGTATAAATTTTAATTTCTATTTTATAATTGTTTTTTTAAGAGGCTATATTTTGAGCCTGTTTGCTATTGTTTTTTAGGTCGCTTTTAGCTTTTGTAATCGCCTATAGTAGTTTAAAGTATTTGGTAAACCCTGCTCTTGAAAAGTTGCTTCTACAAACTGCTATCCAACATGAAAAGTTGAGAAACAGGTTAGCGGTTATATTTTTTACACCGATTTTTGCTTTATAAATTAAAATTATCAAAATAACCTTAAAAATAATTTATAATTACTAAACTAAAAGACTTTTGATGCCTTGAAGTTGATATCGTGATAAGAAGTTAGATGCAGTTTTTTTTTCCCCTTAATGTTGTTGGCTTGCAATTTTTTTTCCTTATTCACTTAGATTTTTGTTTTCTTTAAGGGCCATCTTTTGTAAGATTCAATCCTTTTTTATGAATTTAGTTTTTTTTTTCCTTTATTAGCTTATGTAAGTTTTGTTTAATATTTTCCTAATAACCCATTTTTTTATAAATATTTTAGTGTTCAAATATTATGTATATTAACTTTAAAATGAAATTAATTAAAAAATTAAACCTTTAAATACGCTTAGCTATTTTTGTCTTTATACACCTTAGTAATTTTATACATATTTTATCAAACACCTCCTATTATGCTTCTGGTTCTAATAACAACTTTGAAAAAATTTACCGAATTACACCTACTTGCGTATGGTT
This sequence comes from Artocarpus hirsutus, assembly GCA_946598075.1. Lineage (NCBI taxonomy): Eukaryota > Viridiplantae > Streptophyta > Magnoliopsida > Rosales > Moraceae > Artocarpus > Artocarpus hirsutus. The sequence goes on from CAMOHE010026843.1 coordinate 1,264, forward strand.
TATAGCACAGCCCAACACTGCCAGACTGGTTCTTTGTAGCTTTGCAAGAAGTACTTTTGGAAAACAAAAACATTTCTGACAAATCATCTAAACACTTCTAGAAACAGCTTTTAGATTCAAAAAGTTAAAAATAACTTTTAAAAGTCCATCCCAAACAAGCCTTAAGGCTTTTCTTTCTTAGAGGGGATAGAGGCAAATTGCATAATATTTATGATGTTTTTTAAATAAATAGGATATTTTTAACACAATTGAAGTAAACATCAAGGAAGTACTATAACTTTAATTTTTTTTATGATATTTACTTTAAAAAAACTTTTGATGACGTGAATACTTATGACTATTACTGTTGAAAAAATTCTATGTTATGTCGCACCTTTAAAAATTATATTTATTCATATCATATTTGAAAAAAATTATGTTATATTATTATTTATATTTCATATTAAGTTATACTATAAATAAACATATTGTATTTATTCATATCACACTTAAAAAAAATTATGCTATATTATCATTAATGTTTCATATTAAGTTATACTACAAATAAGCGTATATATTATTTATAAAAAAGTAAATTGTGAACATTTGTTAAACTTGCCGGTTAGTATTCTTGGGGGTGTGAAAAAACCTCAAAGCTAATGGGCCGTTTCGAAAAGCTCGCCTGACTTGAACAAGGCCCAAGCCTAGGAGAAATGTCCTTCTGGCCATAATCTACAGGGGAAAGAGGCACATACTTTCTTTTGAAACTTTTTTTTTTTTTTTTTTTTGTGAATAGCCTATTTTAAAATATTTAAGCTAATAATATATTTATAGTTAAATAAACCATATATACGGTGTAAATAAACCGTATTTTCGATATAAATATGCTATATACTTTAAATATTTTAAAACATGATATCTATTTTTTTCAAGTTTTTTAAAAAATATTATTTGAAGAAATTTCTCTGATCTACATAGCACGCAATCCAGGGATAAGGCTTGTATTTGTTGTTGTTGTTGTTGTTTTGAAAAAAGAGCTTTAGGAGCCCCCGCAAAAATAAAGGCTTACTCAATCTTAGACCACTTATTTGATTGACCGTTGCTTGACACATGTACTGCCATTTGACTAGTCTAAAACAAATTTGGAGTTCATGAAAAAAGTAAAGGTAATGGTCCATCTTTCAGGACAAGGCTGCACTTCTTTTAGGACTTTATCAAACAGTGCTAATTGCTCCTTCACACCTACTATAATTCCGAAAGCAACAACATTCAAACCCCAGCTTTAGCTCCACCTAAACCTTCTTTTCCCAATACCCAAAAAACAAAAGCATATCCCCCACTACCCACACCCCCGCCCCCCACCAAGCAAAAGCCGCTTTTCCACTTTACTTAGTTTAATGGACTTCCTAATTATTTAACCATACGACCCTCTTAGCCTTCCTTCTTCATCGCTGTCCTTTTGCTCTTAACATCATTCATCCACAAAGATGCTAAGCCTGCCTGCTCCTTCTCAATCTCCAAGTCCTCCCCCACCTCCATTGCAGCCGCAACCGCCGCCGCAGCCAAAAAAGCATGCCACACCGGTCTCCCTCAACCAAATAATCATCTCAAAGCAATCTCATGCAAATAATGAAACAAGAAACCCCAAAACTCCAAACATTATCCGCACCAAGAACTCATCAAAGCAGCCAATACTCCTACAAACTCGTCCCCGCCGCACCAATCCCATAGTTTGGTGTGGCGCGGTTCTGTGCCTCATATTCAGCCTCGTTCTCATCTTCTTTGGAATCTCGACTCTCATCATCTTCCTAGTCGTCAAACCAAAAATACCACACTTTGACACCCCAAACGCACGCCTAAGCACCATCTACTTCGACTCACCTGAATACTTCAACGGAGACTTCACCGTCCTTGCAAATTTCTCAAACCCTAATCGAAAACTCGATGTGAGGTTTGAGTACTTGGCAATAGAGCTTTACTTTGCGGATAGGCTCATATCAACTCAGTCTCTTCAGCCCTTCACTCAAAGGCCTAGAGAAACAAGGTTAGAGTCAATTCAACTGATATCAAGCTTGGTTTACTTGCCTCAAAACCATGCTGTGGCACTTAGAACTCAAGTGCAAAGCAATAGGGTTAACTACAATATAAGAGCAACTTTCAAAGTTAGGGCAACACTTGGGATTATACATGTTTCTTACTGGTTGCATAGTAGATGCCAACTGCAAATGACAGGTCCTCCTACAGGTGTTTTAGTTGCTAGAAGCTGCAAAACAAAGAGATAAAGATTATATCGCGCCTAAGTCTTTCTACGGTAGGACCTTGTACCGATCGTGCACGTCTTTCAGCCGTTAGATTACATCAAAACAAAAAGTATGGAGAAAGACAATTTCTGATATATATCTGACGGCTGAGAAACACAGGCTTTTGGGCAGTGCATTTTTTTCTTATCCTACTATAGAAATCTCTTCATATTTCTTTATGGCGATGGAGCTGCTTTGATTAAGATATGTAATTATATATATATATATACACGTTATAAATTATTCACTACGTATATGAACACACGAATATTCTTTTTTAGGGGTGATGGAAGTTTAATTGTTTCAAACAATCCGTTGAATTCATAGACAGGATCTTTGTCAAATTAGTCCAATGTTCTTATCGATGTCATTTGGTTTTTAACTCTACTTTTTGTTATTTCATATTTATGTCTCTAATTTGCTGTCATGACAAATTAGTTCCTGAATTCCTTAAAAAAATAATTTACTTTAATTTAATTATTTTGAAAAAATTGTTCAATCACTAGGGAGGTAATTAATTATGGAATAAATTGCTAAAAATTGGAAAAACAAAGTTTTAATTAAATGAAGTGCAGAATTACGAGAAATTTAAAGGGTATAGATAGTTAAAAATACCATAAGAATAAGGGCACAGGTGCTAAAAATACCTTAATAATTCTGTTTTAAATTTTTTCCCACTAATAGTTGGCATTAATTGTTGTTATTTTATAAATTCAATGGTTAAGTTGGGAAAAAAAATTCAAGAACAAAAGTATGGAACCACAAATTGTAAAAAAATTCGTTATTTAGAGATTTGGACAGAGGATCGGGTTCTAACCTTTGTTGGCTACCTGAGACGTAATAAAAGTTAGCACAAGTCACCAAAATTATGAAAATAACATGAGAGGAATTGAGAACACAATATTGCTTCCTCCGCATAACAATTTGATAATATAATCTGCAACTATTTACATTAAAAATTTATAAACGCCTTATACAAAATTATTTTTAATTATAGATCATAGAGTTAAAAAATTAATTTGATAACTAAACACTTTGAACAAAATTGCGTTTTTTATTATAAAAATAACCTAAAATAAAACTATAAAAGATAAAAAGAGCAATATATTAATAATAAATCGCAAATCGCCCCACCAAGAAGGAGAAAAGAAGAAACGACTAAAAAAAGAGAAAAGGAAAAGGAGCCTCTATTATTCCGGTTTTAAAATTGGAAACTTTTTTTGGTTTACGATGTGCTAAAGCTGAAAATGTGGAAAAAGATCAGTCGGTCATATATGTGGAATCAACGAGAATCCTATGGTGGTTTCCTTCTCAGTCACAACACCTTTTTTTTTTTTTCGTTTTCTTTTCTAAGTTTCATGCATAATTCAATCATGTTTCATGTGTGTCCTACAACATTCCACTATGAGCCATCTTCAACATTATTTTAATCAATAAATATCCAGATTATTTGAAAGGAAATTTAATTGATTAGTTACGATTCAGGTTACGACTCGAATTCGATTGAAATAGCTAAATAATAGAAATGAACATAACTCGATTTATTCAATTTTTAATTAAATTTTTATAAAATTTGGACAAAAATATTTAACAACTTCAATTTTAATGAACAAGAAATATAAAATTAATGATCTAAATTGACAAAAGTAAAGCACAAATAAATAGATTGTGAAAGTAAATTAATCATTAAATGACCTAATTTAGGATTGTTGTATTTTTTGTAGAAGTATTTCTTTTACTTGAGAGTAAAAGTAGAAGCGAAGCAAAGGCAGAATTTAAAAGCTATAAATTTTAAGTTTTTCAAAATAACTTAAAAAGTGTAGTGATTTTTGTACAAAGTGTTTTTATACACTTCTAACAAACACTCTTGTTGCATTAGTTTTTGTGCAAAATGCTTTTAAGAATTTCAAAAGCACTCCTAAACTGGAAGTGAGTTATGACAATATGAATCTAAGGGCATGTTTGACATGCTATATTGTATTATATTGTATTAAATTACATTGTATTGTATTATATTATATACAAAAAATACAATGTAATGCAATGCAATATAATACAATATCGTGTGCCAAACAAGCATTAATGACATTTGACTAAACAAGTGATACAAGAATCTACTCGAACCTAATACAAGTATATGAGTGGACTCCAACATACCAAAAAATTCCAAAATAGGATCCTTTACAGTTCTCATTATCCATTCTCCAACTCTTCGTAACCCTGCTTAGTTATTTATTTATTTTATAAGCAACCTTGCTCAGAAGTTGATTTGGCCAATCTACGAATCCATTCCCATGGCACGCTCATCCCTTCTAGAATCTTGTCAAGTGGCGTGTTGAATACTTTCTTTTTTTTTAATTAGTTAGTTCTCTGGTCAATTTTACAATTTCTTCTATCAATTAGTTCTCTACGATAATGAATTGCATAATGTGAAGATAAAATAAAAAATACCACAAATTGGTCGCCACTTAGTCATCACCTACTACCTCGTATTGCTAAGCAAGTACCAGATAAATTTTATCCATCACAAGTTTCAATATAATAACATAGAGTCCACGTCTGTTGTCTTGAATTTTTTGTTTGTTATTTTCATGTACATTTAAGAATTTGTTCGCATAATGAATCGTAAAAACTAAAAATGCAAAATAAATTTTGAAAAAGATTGTTAAAAATAGTTTTGAAGGACAATCAACAAGACAGAAAATAAGACAGAAAAATAAAACATGCAATGCATTGTTTTTGGTTCACAATCACGTTGATGCTAAAGCGTTAAATTTAAGTTCATGTTTTAAACATAGGACTTTGGAAAAATGGAAGATTTTGATGATAAAGTAGAATGTAGAAAAGGGAGCCAGTGAGTGGGACAATTAATGCAAGCATCAGAGGCATCCAATACTTTTTACAAAAGAAACTAGTTTTACACATGATTTGCTACACAAATTATTTAAGTTTACTATTACATTTTCTCTTTAGATAAGTTGAAGCAGCTTCTTATTGTATTTTCGTGTCTACGCATTTTGGACTTACAACTGAACTTAACCCAGATGCAGCTTCCTTAATATGGTGAACAAGAAGACGAAATAGACTTGCTGCTACAGAATTTACACTGGAAAATGCAAACATACAGGTACTGGTCTTTACAAGACGTGCAAGAAGCAAGCTTATCCCAGGAATATGACACAAAAATTCTGGACAGAAAACACAGCTCAAATAATTTATGAAACTCGGTCACTTGAAGGGTCTTAGATCGTCTAAAATACGCCAAGAGAGGTGGGACAGAGAGGAGTGGGCTTGTAAGAAATACAATTGGGAACGTAACTGGAGGTTCTTCGTTTGGAAGGACGCTTCGACTCGATTGGCGGTTGGTTCAAGTATGCATACTTGCTCTTTGTCCACCTGCATAGGTTTAATGGAAGAATCCCTTTAGAAAAAGCAGACGGGCACAAACCTGTTATGCAAAAACCACATCTCTTGACTTCTCCAAGTGAAGAAAAATATCAACTAACCAGTCCATTATTCCCACGCGAATTTCGTTACCCCTCCGATCCTTGTTGCCATCGCTAGCGGCATCAGAGTTCTCCACAGCCTCTTTTTCCTGATCCTTCAAGGACTCTTCAAAGTATTTGTAATCTTCTTCCTATATTGACGAGTTAGATTGTAACAAAATCAAGATGTTGTAAAGTTTGGAGGTGGCTATGATCCCTATTTCACTCGTATAGAAAAGACCCATATCCAAAACCAAACATTATACTTCAGTAAATATTTCCTTAATAATAGAAGTAGATTTTTTACTGCAGAGAACTTGAGAGGAACTAATCTTTCAACCTTTTTTGTGTCTCCCCTGAAAAGGGCTTTCTGATATATAAATTCTAAAGTCAAGTTAGGTGTTTAGTCATGTTTCAGCAGTCCTATAGATCTCAGTAGAATTCATGGTTGTGCTCTTCAATGGAAGGATGCATATATGCCATATTTTTTAGCCTTTCATAATAAAATCTTACCGAAAGATTGCGGGCCCTAACGCGTGCGGCAGCCTTGATAGCAGCAAGGAGATGCTCTTCTTCCTTGATGTGTTTCTGCCTCCAGAACATGGCAATTTCTTGCTTTGTTATGCACTCCGGAACAGCCTTCCTGGCCCAGAACCAGGGCAGTGGCGGAGGTGGTGGCAGCAGGGGAGGAGCCACCTGTTCTATCTTTAAATCACCAAGTCCATGGTTGTCCCTTAACTGTTTCATGGCCATCAACTCTTTGGCTAACTGACTTGTTATTTTTCTAGTTCAAGCAGTGTGAGATCACAATAGATGGTGAGAGAAATAAACATCAACCAGTCAAAGACGAGCTTCAACTTCCATAGCCAACCTTCATGAGCTACCAATCTAAACCAACCTTCAAATACAGATAAAAGCTTCCCAATTTTCACAGTTTTGTTATAATCACCAACATATTAAAAGGGAGAATTTGAATATTAATCAGCTGACGGAAGGTTAAGGTACTAAAAAAGACAGGCAAATTGACTGGTAGATGCAACTTGACATTTTAAATAAGAGTTGACAAATGACCAGACAGAAAATTCTCAAACTAAGTTGTTCAAGTAATTGACGGAGAGCCCAAATATTTATACACAGCAAGTGAACGGAAGAATACAAAAAATACACAAAACTATCATAAAAACTTTAAAAGCCCAAAGGAGACCTATGGAAAAACTGCATTGGATGAGGGCAAATTAAATTAACGTGACAATGACCTTGGTGTTAAAGTATGCATCTTCTACCTACCAAGAACCCAATGAGCATTCCCTTTTTCATTACCCCACTTTTTACTTTAATAAATGGCTATAACATAAAATTCCAGATATAACACTTCAATTTAGTACTCCTTACGAGTCATAAGCACGTAGAAAGCTCCCGAATCTTTAATCAAGATCAGCCAATTCAATTAATCCATGCAGAATATCAACCTCAAAGCATAACATTTCATGAACACAAGGAACAAAATAAGAATAGTACACTACAACCATTCCCAAAACATGGGTTTAAGATAAGCTAATTCAATTAATCCTTGCAGAACATCAACCTCAAAGAATGGCATTACATGAACATAAGGAAGAAAATCAGAATAATACTAGAAACATCCCCAAAATATGTATCGTTATTGCTTTTATAAAAATTCAATTGACAATATGTTTACAATCTGCCTATATCATGAAGAAAATGCTATTGAATACAATGCTTATAATAATCCAAAGTTTCTTTGAAACAAAAATTAAACCTCTTTTTTTTTTCTTTTTCTTTGAGCCCACAAGAACTCCTCCTTTATTGCCCACCAACTTCAGAAGGTGTCTTTGCCACAATTGACAAAGCATGAAGCCCACTCTGCAACTCCTCTTGCAGAAACCCATAAACAAGCCTATGCCTCTTCACCAAACTCTTCCCTTCAAACTCCTTTGACACAATTCTCACATTGAAATGAGTCTCCCCATCTTCATCCCCTCTCACCCCAGCATGCCCGGCATGCTGATATGATATATCCTCCACTTCCAACCCCACAGGACTAAGCTCCTTCTCCAACTTCTCCCTAATCCTCATTCCTCTCCTCCCCAAATTCCCCGAATTCCCCTCGATTTCGCTCCTCGCACTCGTTCGAATACCCTCAAATTTCTCTCCAAGACCGGAACTTTCAACTTCGTCTCCGCTTTTTGGCTCCAAATTCGCCCCAATTCCGCTCCTTTCACTCTTTTCCGCCTCTAATTGACCCTCCAAGCCATTGAATTTTTCCCCAAAACTGTTTCTTTCCTCCGAATTTGAACTCTCCCCGCCCTTTTCGGCTTCCACTAGCAACTCTAGCGCCTTCCTCTGCATCAACTTCAACATATTCAAGAATCCGTTATTCCTCGACGGCGTCAAGCTCTGCTGAAGCCCTAATCGTACGACGAACTCAGGCGAAACCCTAACCACCTCCTCCACCGGCCTCCCCGACAATCCGTCGACAAGCAAAGCCGCGAGTCCCTTAGTGAGTACCGAGTCCGAATCGGCCTCGAAAACCACGTTCCTCTCCGAATCAAGGTAAGCCCTAACCCAAACCTGCGAGACGCAACCTTTTACTTTATTCTTCCTCGTCTTGTAAACCTCGTCGAGAGGCTTCAGATTCTTTCCGTAGAACAAAAGCTGCTCGTACTTCGCCTTCGGCTCCGGTACGGATTGGAACAGCCGCACGATTTCTCGAAGCTTCGGAGGGAGTTCTTCTTCTTCTTGTTCTTCGACGGGTTGCAGTGAAGTCGAGGATGGAGATGAGGAGGATGAGACTGACAATTGCTGCGGATTGGCGGTGGCGATTCTCTCGAAGGAGATTCGTCGGGAGAAGGGGGAAAGACGAGGGCTTGGGTGGGATTTGTGGGGGAGTAGGAAGGAGGTTGGGATTTTGGTGGTGAAGAGTCGGAAGGAGGAGGAAATGGAAGAAGAAGTGGACATGGTTTCTGGTTCTGTTTATTTTCTCGGTGATTCCGATTCTCGGAAACCAACGGACGCGGAAAAGATTTGAGAAGTTTGTTTGATTGATCGTCCGGAGAGAGAGAGAGATTGCGGTCAGGATTTAACGAACTGAAGAAAGGACCGAGCTTTATGGGAGTCAAAATGGTTGAATTTCCACATTTTTTATTTTCTGAGTTTGGGAGAAAACGACGTGTTTTGTATACGAAACGACATGTAGTTTTTTACAAACGAAGTGTTTTTAGCTCCCGCCCGGATAATAAAAGTGCCTGAGCTCTTTGAAGAGAGAGCTTGTTTACAAAGATGATGAGCGCTTAGAGTCGGCATGACAAATGATTCGAATTAATGTTTTAATTTAAGTTGTATGATTTAAGTTAAGATTTAAATTAATAGTTTAAATTGTTATCTAAATTAATATTTAAATGTGTATTTAAATTTTAATCTGAATATGAAATAAAATTAAAATTTTTATTTGGAGAGGCACTAAAATAATGTTTTTTGATTTATTAACAAATTTAATAAAATGTTAATATTAATTATCTTAAAAATATGTAATATGGATCATAATTTATTCTTCTTTTTACTAGAAACACAATGAAAAAAAAAGAATTATCTCAATTAGATATCAAATGAAGAAATAATAATTTTTTCCCTTAAATATAGGAGAGAAAATTTTAACTTTTACTATAACAAAGACATCCGAGTATCAAGAGTTTAAGGGGTTAAAACTTTAAAACTTAGATTTTTGACACTCATTTAATTCAGATTTTAGGAAAAACAAATACGTATCCAAAAGATTCTTGATACTTGAATCCAAATTTGAGTCCATTAAGTCTAAATAATACTCCAACCAAACGCACTTTTAAATTCCTGTATCTAGATTTGGGTGCTCATGCCGTTTTGTAGACATTGAACGAGGGAAAATACGCAGCTTTAAGGCTTGTTTGGGTAAAACAATTCCAACCAGTTTTTATGGCTTCAATCAATTTTATTACCGTATTTTCTCTCACAAAATTAAACTAAAAAAATGGATTCTAATCCCCCTTTTAAACAGACACTATGCATTAATATTCCTAGTTTGAAGAAAAAATAAACTCTGTCAAAAAAGAAAAAAAATGAACAAAAAGTCAAATTTATCTCTCAAACACGGTAGGAGAAATGTTTGAATTCCAGTTTAAACTTCAAATCAAATATAACAATAGTAATGGTTTTCTAAATTTTACTCTCAATCTCTATTTGGTCCTTAACTTTTAAATACGGATGTTCATCCAATCTCATCTGCACATTTTAGCTCAAATCAATGTGATCTGTATTGTACATGCACGGATTTTACAATTTGGGTCCAATTCACTAGAGTGTGGACCAAATTGTTATATAAAATAAACATTTATCATGTAATTTGTTGGTACGTTTTTTTAGCTGCCTTCTCAATCTAAATGCTTTGAGTTCTTCTTTTTTTTTTTTTTTTTTGAAGTGACATAATATCCAAACCGTCATTTTTCCCCAAACCAAAAAATACTTCTAAAATTAAAATTGATCAAAAGATAAAATTATTAGACAGATTTGGGTTAAGAAATTAGATGGGCTGTAATTCATGATATTTTTTACAGTGGTTGTTTGCATAGACATGATAGGTGATCAAAACATAGTAACAGACTAACAAGCAGTTTCAGACGGGCACATTACATTTGGAGATGGTGTCAAGTAGGGGCAAGTTCTTGGCAAAGGGAACTCTCAATGTGTATGGCTTTCCTACACTAAAAAGCTCCAACATGTGGACGGGCTAGAGGCCAACTTAATTAGTATAAGCAAATTTGTGATAAGAACTTTTTGTGAACTTTACATGGAAAAAGCGTCAAGTTTTCAATGAATCTAGAAACTGTGTTTTGAAAGGATCATGATTGTCTGATAATTGTTCAAATCGTTTAGAAGAATGGTTAGAATCACCAGTTACAACTATGAACAGTGTAGAGCTCTCACACGCTTTAGTAAAAAGTAACTACAACATAAAGCTCTCACATGCTATAGCTCTCAAATTAAAACTGTTGGCTCCAACCGTTTAAACGGCCTAGTTATATGTTTACACATACTTGTCACAAGACTACTTTTGACGAACATGAAATAGAAATGTGTGTGAATATAAGGTTTTTGCAAACTCAACAAAAAGCAACCTGAAATTTGTGAGTCGTGCCAATTTGGTAAGCAGCTAAGATCAACACACAGAGAAGTCCTTCAAATCACTACATCTAAGGTACTTCAATTACTTCATATGGATCTCATGTGTCCTATGCAGGTGGAGTGTACTTTGTTGTATAGACACAATAACCTTAGCTTGCACATTCACTACAACAAGTATCGCTTTTGATAGCTAGTCAAAAACGCTATAAAAGTGTATCAATAACATTTTAACAAATGCTAACACATCCAATGCTATTAAAAGTACAAGATATTATAGCGTTTTTAAACAGTTATTAAGAACGCTATATAAAGTGTTTCGTATAGCTTTCTTGACGTTGTTTTTTTCATTTTTGTAGCTTTTCTAAATGGTTGTGAAAATGTCTACCAACTCCATAACATGCATTATTAGTTCTTAGGTGCCTTATTGACCTTCAAAGATCATTTTACTAACAATCCCCTTGAATTTATCCAATAACATAGATCACAAAGCCGCCACACGCCACATAATTTTCAATTATATAATTCACTCCCGAAAAATAATAACATCATAATTCATTCGCCAAAATTGGACTGCAACAATTTCTGTTCAACATATATTCAGAACATATTCATAAAACTAAAACCAGATAAGCTACTAGCTAAGCTTATAGAAAATCAAGTATAAATATTTTCTACATGACTCCATTCTTCACCAAAAGCTTTACTTGTAATGTACTCCCACCTTAGCAAACCTCCATTTGATATAGAATTTACAAAGCTGAACAAAGATGGGACTTAAATATGTCCTTCAAAGTCCAGACAAGAACACAATATAAAGAGATCAACGCAAACTTAAACGTAAAAGTTTACAAACCATAATATATGAAGAATCCAAGTTTGACTATCAGTAAAAGTTATGTCTCTGATTGTTAACTTCTATGTTTATAAGCAACTTTAAATTATAAAAGTTCATTTATTTTCTATGGCTGTTATGATTTTTTAAACCATCCTTTCTAGGAAACTAAACGAAAACATAAGACAGAGGTTAAAAAGCAACTACATGTTAAGGTATTGAACAACTTAAAAAAAAGAGTAATTATGGTATAAAGACATCAATTATTAAGAATACCTAAATAAAACTTAAAGAAAATAGCTTACAACTTCTATATTTCTAGAAATTATCTAAGCTCTTTATTAACATATTATGGTGAGAAATCCAATTCTTCTTTCTAGCAAACAAGCAAAACCAACCAATCTATTTCTAAGTCATTAGCTTACAACTTCTATATTTCTAGTAATTGAATCAATTTACCGTTACAAGCAACGCATGCAAAATGGAAGTAGAACTAAACAATAACCTTTTGAATCTCACTGCAAGCACTCAATGAAAGTATAAATGCCCAAAGAAATCAGTGAAAATTTGTACAAATTTGTGACAATCATAATTCTCTTAAGACGAAGAGGACCAAGAAATGGTAGGTCGTGCAGTCACACATCATCTAAAAATAGTCGTAGGTAGTGGTTCATAAGTAATGACACCACCTCCCAATAACATGAGGCATTTTAGGGTAAAACTCAAGAGTAAAACCAAGCGGACTTAAGCCTAAAGTAGACAATATCATACCAAACGGAGGCACAGGTCGTTACAGGTGGTATTAGAGCTTTGACCCAATCGAAACTATGGCCAACGAGGACGTTGGGCCCTCAAAGGTAGGGTGATTGTGACAACCATAATTCTCTTAAGGCGAACAGGGCCAAGAAAGAGTGGGTTGTGCAGTCCCACATCGCCTGAGAATGGTTATAAGTAATAGTTTATAAATATTGACATCACTTTTTAATGATATGAGGCATTTTGAGGTAGAGCCCAATAGTAAAACCGTGTGGGCTCAAGGAGTTCTGTGTTTCAAGAGTAAAATCGTGTAAATTGGAAAGTATTTGCCCCAAATGAGTTCTAGTGAGTGGAAAGGGTTTCTTTTTTATTCTGATATGTGTGTCTATGTGTTTTTTTTTACCCCCTAATTCTCCATTTTGGGGATTGAAATGTTTGGAGGGAAATGAAATTTTACTCCCATCATCAAATGTACCTACATATATTGACAACTAACATGGAAATTGAAAGGTTGGAGGGAAATGAAATTTTTAATCCCACTGTCCTTTGTTCACTTAAATCTATGGCCAAAAAATTTTGGATTGAAAGGTTTGAATAAAACAATTCTCTTTTGATTCTCAACAAAAAACAATTCTCTTTTGAAATGAAAATAGAGCAAATTTTTCATGATCCACCGTCCATGTGTTTTTGCTTTTCATATAAGTACCAGTAATTTTCCAAGTAATAAGAAAAAAAGTAATGATATATAACAACTTATATTGTTCCATTCTTAAAACAAGCTAACCTTTGTCAAAAAATAAATAAATAAATAAGTAATAATAATAATAATAATAACAAAACGTAATGTTTGGACTATGTTGCGACCCAATGCTTCAGGCTTTATGAAATAAAATAATTTATAAACGCAACATTGCAAAAACAAAAATCTATTACTTTTTTACATGGTAACGATTTTTAAGAAAAGCTATGTGTTCAATGCTATCATAGGGTTTGTTATAGTGATTGTCTATCCTGTGTGGATAGGTAAAAACAGTTATTGCAGGCATCACTTGTGGTCTCACTTCTTGCTCTTCCAAGGCTTTCAAAGCAAGTCCTTCTGAATTTCTTCTGATATCACTTGCATAAACTGTATAAATTAAAATATTACGCTACCTCCTGCGTGTTTAATAAAAATTGACTGAACTGATTTTGCAGATTATGAGACCAAAATCTGCACACAATTCCTCAGACCAGGCCTTCTAAATTAAACCGCAAAGGTATAGATTTTGGCGCATCACTTGCAATAATAGAAATTTGGTGAGTTATTAAGTACGGTTAAAAGTTGTACAATCATGATGAGCAGATTTAACAGACACAATTTGTAGAACCAATATATGAATAAGGATGAAGATCAAGAAAAATCAGTACTCTTTCTAGTCCTATATTTCTCAAATAGCAAAGATACGTATTATGAAAAATTCTACCAAAATGATATTAAGACGAGCTAATTCCATATTACTGAGGTAAAATAATAAGATAGCCAAGAAAATAAACAGACACAACACACAAGGTTGATAATGGTTCAGCTTTAATATAAGATTTTCAGGACGGAAATATCAATTTTGCATTAGGGTAATAATTACACTCCATAAGTAACATAATCATTGTTGTGCCAAAATTCTATACAAATTGTAAAACTAGAATTACTATGTTGTTCCAATTCTTTTACCTCCAATAAGTTTCATTTTAGTTTCATGATACATCATGCAATTGTTTCTTCATGACATCTATCATTTTCCTTTTCCCAAAACACCATATATATAGAGAGAGAGATCATGGCATTACGAAAGCATTAATGTTTAAGCTTAAGTAATTTAAAATTTAAATCTCCAAAAATAATAATGAAAAACAAAAAAATAAAATAAAACAGTATCTCATAACTGGATCATGATACTAGGCAGTATGTTATGTCACCGTCTGCAAGTATAAATTTTTAAAGCTTGACTAAAATCCAGATCAATTAGCTGAACATTAAACATAATTTGTAGAACATCATATATACAATTAGAGAGAGCATGAAGATCAAGAAAGAAAGAAAAAAAACTCACAATTTCTAATCCACTCATCGACACATCATAATATATTTTCCCAAAATCCCATATATATTGAGAGAGAGAGAGAGAGAGAGAAAGAGGAGAAAATTAAAGAGAAAGATTATGATATCAGTTAAAGACTTAACATGAATTAATTAGTACTTGTAACCCTTAACAAACAAGCTCTCAGAAGCAAGGCCACTGCCACTTCCTCCAGTGTACTTGCCAACAGTGGCCTCAGAGTTGGCCTTGCACCTTGCCAAGAATGCCTCCTGAGCCTTCCCGCTGTTCTCCTTCTTCCCTCCCCATGTTTTGAGTGTGCTCTGCTGAAGAGCCCGCCCGAATGAGAAGGACAATGTCCATGGCTTCAACACCTCCATCTTGTTCATCGCGTTGAGGTTCAGCGTCGCCTCCTCCTCGCTCTGCCCGCCCGATAGGAACACGATCCCTGGCACCGCTGGTGGCACTGTCCGACGGAGAGCTGTTACCGTGTACTCCGCAATCACCTCCGCTGCTACCTGCGATTTAAAGTTTCAAATTGTCTTTTAACTTGAGTGTTTGTAGGCTTACAAATATGATCAGTGTTTAATCAATGTCAGTCAATGATTTACCAATCAATCACTGCTATCTATTATTAGTCAATATTTCAATAAAAAAATTGTGACATATTTTTCTAAAAATAGCAAAAACGAAAACAAAAATAAATTTCCATTGATTTTGCAATACCATTATACTAGTTACATGGCTAAAACGTCAATTCAAAAATTGTGCATTAATTAAAAATAATTCAAACATTGTGCATATCATGCAGATAAAAAAAAAACTTTCGATCCCAATTAAGATAATGATTTTTTGAGACATGCTTGGAATTACCAAAGCCATTTTACAACTTTTTTTTATTTCCTTTTAATTTTTTTTTACACATATTTTTCGCAGCTAGATAATAATCTAATTATAATTAATTAGGGCATTATGTGATGCATGCATGTGTGTGCTGTACCTTAGGGCTATCAGAACCGGGCGTAACCATGTTGGGTTTAAGGAGCGTCCCTTCAAGAAGCACATGGTGGTCGTTCAACGCCTTGTAGACCGCCGCGAGCACCATCTCGGTGACGGCGGCGCACTTCTTAATGTCGTGGGGTCCGTCGGTGAGCACCTCCGGCTCAACGATAGGCACCAACCCATTCTCCTGGCAGATAATGGCGTAGCGTGCCAAGCCCTGGGCGTTCTGCTGGACGGACAACTCCGACGGCTCGGTGGGACCGATCTTAAGGACCGCACGCCACTTGGCAAATCGTGCCCCTGCCTTGTAGTACTGGCTGCACCGGGCTCCGAGGGAGTCGAATCCCTGTGTGGTGGTCTCGCTGTTGGTTCCGGCGAGCTCGACGGTGCCCTTGTCGACCTTGATACCCGGGACGACGCCATTTTCCTCGAGGACCTCGACGAAGGGCTTTCCGTTGGAGGTTTTTTGGTAG